>CM066314.1:58665428-58803500 GCA_033807775.1 Saussurea involucrata | reverse complement strand
TAAGAAATCGGTCACCCGAATGGCGAGGTTGATCCTTAAGGGATTTGGAAATAAGAGCGACCAAGGAGTTGCTGCTAACAATCAAGCTACCAATAATGTGGCCCAATGAAGCTTCATTCCAAATCGGGTTTACGGAGGGGCGCCCAACAAAAGTGTGCCAAGTATTCTCGATATTTCGATCACAAAACGGACAAAGGGAAGAGACTTGCAAGGCTAATTTTTGGAGGGCATCGCGGGTGGGGATTGCATTTCGAACAACTATGCATACGAAAAATCTAACCTTGAAAGGGATGTTGGCACACCAAATCTGTTGCCAATCTATGTCGAGCTCCAAAGGGATGGGCACCATCAATATCTCAAATTTAGACCTGGTAAACGGGTCGTGTCGTGTCGGGTTCGTGTCGGAGTGTCAAACCCGAACACAACACGTTTAATAAACGGGTCAGAGTATCTCAACCTGAACACGGCCTGATTTAACCATCCTAACCCGACACGACACGATTAACCCATTTATCCTCTTAACCCATTAAACCCGCAAACCCGTTTTACCCGCAAACCCGTTTAGCCCGATTAACCCGTTTAACAATTAACATTTATTAAATTAAAACTTAAAAATCGAAAATTAAAGCATTAGACATCCAAATTTTATAAGTTCATAGTTCAAACTTATCGAAATCCAAATCCAAAACATCAAACATTCAAACATCCAAAGCATTGAAAATCCAAAACATAAAAATTATTACAACCTAAAAAATCTTTTAAGTTTCAACTTCCAATTTCTAACAAAATTCAAAACATAGCTTCTCTTTATCCGGATTGCTGAGTTTGAAGACTTTGATTCTTTGATTCTTCACGGTCATCCTCATCCTTCAAATTTAAAAGCAAATTGCATAGCTCCTCTTCATCCGGTTGCATTGATGCTAAAATTGAGTAAAAGAAATGTTTAAAATTGAGTAAGTTAACCAATGCATAAAATTTAAAGTTGAGTAAAAGAAATGTTTACCTTCATTAAAAACCCAATCTCTAAGACAAACCAATGATTCAAAAGTTTCTGGTTTCAAAGAACTCCGATAAGCATCAATAACTCGCCCTCCAGTACTGAAAACCGATTCAAAAGCAACAGTAGATATTGGGATGGCCAAAATATCTCTAGCCATTTTAGACACAATGGGATACCTTTTTCAAGGGGTTTTCAATACTCCAACGCATCAAAATCATCTATGCGAGGTAATTTCGGCTCCTCTAAGTAGGATTGCAACTCAGATTTACCATCAGTGGTGAACTCACAGCTAGAGAACTCATCAAAATCCTGATAAAAAACATAACTTAGCCAAGGTACTAACAAAACATTAAATTCACAAAATTAAATAAGGCAAAGTTTATTACCGTCATATACGTGTCAGTGTTGGGCATAGTATTAGTGGCAACATGAGATGAGCTTTGATTGTCCGCGGATGTTGTAGAAGATGCATACTCATCAAACAAGGAAAATAATTTTTCCTTAAACAAATCCAACTCAATATTGGAAGAAGACCCATATATTTTTTTAAAAGCCCAATATTGGATCAAAAACAACAGCAATACCCATGATGGTACTAAATTCACGCCAATACTTGTCAAACTTCAAGTTCATCTTATTAGCCATGTCCTTCAAAAATCTATCACTACTTTCCATCTCGTTTTTCAAAAGCAATCTTATTTTGAAAACATTAGGAAAGTAAAGATTGGAGGTTGGATACTTAGAACCCGAAAACTTTACCGTCACTTCATGAAAAACTTACAAAAATTTTCAATCTTCGTCCATTCATCAGAAGTTGGGCAATGAACAAAATTAGTATCAGTCTTTGCTAAATGAAGAAGCGTTTTTTTGTAAAATAATGCACTATCTAACATGTGAAATGTAGAATTCCAACGAGTGGGCACATCTTGCTTTAACCCTCTACTAGACTCAATACCAACATGTTGAACACAATGCTTAAATCTTTGTTTACAGCCCTGAGAACCTTTGCAATACTTGACACACTCTCTCACTTTCAAAACAGCTCCATCTAATTCTTTTAAACCATCTTGCACTATCAAATTAAGAATGTAGGCACAACAATGAACATGGAAATAATCACCATTAGATATCAAATCCAAATCAAATTTCAGTCCATCAACCATAGAATCATTATTAGATGCATTATCTAAGGGGGCGTTTGGTTCGCAGAATGTTTTTGGATGGAATGGAATCTGTCAAAGGAATTTGACTTTGAAGGAATTGGAATGGAATGTTGTCAGGTTTGACCAGCTGTTTGGTTGACAGAATTGGAATGGAATCTGTTAAAGGAATTGGAATCTGTCTGTTTGGTTCACAGAATGTAGCTTTGGAATTGGAATGAAATTTGGGTAAATGACCAAAATACCCTTTTGTTAATTTTTTTAAACATCTTTCATGGTTTCAGTTTGCTCATCTTTCTGGTTTATTCATTGGTTTATTCATCTATCATTATCAGACATGGTTTTGTACAAATCGAAAGAACAAACAGAAATCATGTACAAATCGAAAGCAGAAACCGAAACAACCAGATGCTAAAATCGAAAGAACAAATCGAAATCATGTAAAAATCGAAAGAACAAATTGAAACAACCAGATGCTAAAATCGAAACAACAATCGAAACAACCAGATGCTAAAATCGAAAGATATGTTACCAGAAGATAAAATCGAACGATATGCTAAAATCGAAACAACCAGAAGATAAAGGAGAAATCGAAAGCAACTATCGTAAGCACAAATCAGTCGAGAAAGATAGGTTACCAGATCGTGGAAGTGCAATGGCTGTGGAGAACGTCCTTTGCGATGGAGAAGAAAACGAGAGAGAGGTGAGATTGTGGGTGTATCGGCTGAAAATAATAAAACTAGGGCAAGGGGTAATTTTGGCATTATGAAAATGTTGAATTCCATTCCTTCAAAATACCTTGTTTATGTGAAGGAATGAAAAATGCCAATTTCATGGAATTCATTGGAATGTTTTGAATTCCTTTTGTACAAAAGATTGAACCAAACACTGGAATGGAATCTGGTCAATGGAATCTGACATTCCAATTCCACCAGATTCCACTAGAATCTGTGAACCAAACGGCACCTAAGGTTATGGACACTATTTTTTATCAATTCCCCATTCTTTCAACAAACCACAAACTTTTTCAGCCAAGGCAGCACCTGTGTGGGGAGGAGGCATGCAAGTAAAAGCTAAAATTCTTTTTTGCAAGCACCAACTTTTATCTGTTATAACCAAAGATTAACCGAGAAGAAATTCACAAAAATACGTATATGTTTGTGTACAAAATTATTACAACGAATCCACAAAATACAACGTATATTTATATATGTAATATGTACGAATCAAAATTCTTATCAAAACGTAAATAACGACTAACTTGGAATCGACGTTTGCGTGATAATCAGATAGAGGCCTGCGAAGCAGTGTCCTTAAACAGAATTTTGCCCCTACTCGTGCATAGTCCGAGCGTCCATTTAGAGGATTCAACTATCTATTCGCGTTCTTGCACGAGAACGAGAATCTGTCGAGTTTCCTTTATGTGTCCATGGATCGTTATAGAGAGAAAACCAGTGAAAAGGGGATGAAAGTGATGAAATTTTCGTTCTCTCAAAATCTGGAGAATGAAGGGTATTTATAGAGCCCAATCTTTGACATTTAATATATATATATTTATGTCAAGGAGAGCCCACCAAAAACACCACATTCCAAGCTCAAGCAATTAAATGATTCATTTAATGCTCTAAGGTTGGAGTTTATTAGGTGTTCTTATTATTGCCTTGGCTCCTATGTGGGACAAGGGTTCTAGTGAACTTAACAAATATCCAACAATACCCCACATTTCTATTCAAACACCAACAATACCCCACATTTGAATAGAAAATAAGTAATATAATAAAGAAGTTTTCTATTCCATGAAATAAGATATGACATACATTTGAAAAGGTGTCTTTTGAACTTGAACCTTTCATAGTGAGTACAAATCGGATCTACTTTGTGGGTAGTGAGCAAGGTCTTGAACTAGCCACGTTGTGTAGTAAATCGAGACAATAAGTATCACATACATCATATCTTGCACATAGTGTAACTCTTACGGTTGTGTTCATTTCGGTCTTGAACGTATCCTTTCTTCATGAGATTCTTATAGAACGTAGCCATCTCGGTCCTCATAGATGCGACCACACATCAATCTCACATAGGTAATGCTAATCAAGAACATTCCGTCTTGTTCCACTATCAAAGCTATTAGCATTATTAAGAATTAATATTCATCCCTTAACCATCAACGGAAAACACACAAAAATTATCATAGGAATGAGCGTACATGTGTGTTGTTTTGCTTCTTGAGTTTTCCCCAACTAGTTTGCCTATTGAACCTAGACCATGGGATCTCCAATGTTGCTAGGCTAGGTTTCCGTCGAGTAATAACTCATTAAGTTGGCTTTAAACCCATCCCCCTCGATGTGTATATGACTTGCTCTCTATTTAGCCCTTTCGTCAAAGGATCGGCTATGTTTTCCTTTGACTTCACATAATCTATTGATATCATACCATTCTTTAGCAAGTCACGTATAGTGTTATGACGACGCCTTATGTGCCTTGATTTACCATTGTATATCTGATTCTTTGCTCTTGTGAGAGCTGCCATACTATCACAATGTATACAAATGGCAGGTACTGGTTTTGGCCACAATGGAATACCTTCTAGGAAGCTTTTAAGCCATTCTGCTTCTTCAGCCGCTTTGTCCAAAGCCACAAATTCTGCTTCCATTGTTGATCGTGTATTCACCGTTTGTTTGGATGATTTCCAAGACACGGATGCTCCACTAAGTGTAAAGACATACCCACTGGTGGACTTACTTTCAGAATTGTTGGAAATCCAATTGGCGTCACAATATCCTTCCAAAACAGGAGGATATTTCGTGTAATTCAATCCATAGTTCAATGTATGTTTGAGATATCGAAGCACTCTTACTAGTGCAAACCAATGATCTCTTCCAGGATTGTGTGAGTAACGACTAAGTCTACTCACCGAATATGCTATATCAGGTCTAGTACAATTCATAATATACATCAAGCTTCCGAGTACTTGAGTATATTCTAATTGAGAGACACTATCTCCTTGATTTTTCTTCAATTGACTAGATGGATCAAACGGAGTGACCACTGGTCTGTCATCATAGTGTCCAAATTTCCGGAGAACTTTCTCAATATAGTGTGATTGAGATAGGATGTATCCATTAGAACTTCTTTGAATTCTAATACCAAGGATAACGTCGGCTATTCCCAAATCTTTCATATCAAAGGAGGAATGTAGCATCTTCTTGGTTTGATTAATAACATCCAAGTTGGTTCCCATGATAAGCATATCGTCAACATACAAGCATATAATAACATACGCATTTTTGCATTGTTTAACATATACACACTTGTCACATTCATTGATTTGGAAGCCGTTTGATAACAAAGTGTTATCAAACTTCTCATGCCATTGTTTCGGTGCTTGTTTAAGTCCATAGAGGGACTTCACCAATTTGCAGACCTTGTGTTCTTGACCCTTGACAACAAACCCTTCCGGTTGTTGCATATAGATCTCTTCATCTAATTCGCCATTTAAAAATGCAGTTTTCACATCCATTTGGTGAATCTCCAAATTGTGAATTGCTGCTATTGCTATCAAAGTTCTAATGGACGTTATTCTAGTAACCGGCGAATAAGTATCAAAGAAATCTTGACCTTCCTTTTGACGATACCCTTTGGCTACTAGTCTAGCCTTGTATTTTTCTATGGTACCATCAGGTCTAAGTTTCTTTTTAAAGATCCATTTATGACCAATGGGTTTGTGTCCCAGAGGTAGATCAACCAATTTCCAAGTATTATTTTGAATGATTGAGTCTATCTCGCTATTGATAGCCTCTTCCCAATAAGGTGCCTCCGAAGATTCCATGGTTGCCTTATAGGATAAAGATTCACCTTCTACATTGAAGGTCATATATC
The DNA here is from genome assembly GCA_033807775.1 of Saussurea involucrata. Classification (NCBI taxonomy): domain Eukaryota; kingdom Viridiplantae; phylum Streptophyta; class Magnoliopsida; order Asterales; family Asteraceae; genus Saussurea; species Saussurea involucrata. The sequence continues at coordinate 58,797,461 of CM066314.1, read as the reverse complement.
AATAGCCCACCCTTTCTTTGAACCTTGTCAATGATCGAACTTAAATTAAAGATATGAACTGAGTGCCATTTGATGAGTAACTGAGAACAAAGGAGAGGGATATGGAAAGAATGAAGTAATGAAAGAGGAAGTCATTGCTAGTAGTAACGACTTGTCACGATCCATTGGTTCATATAGAATCCATGTCCTAGGTGTATCAAAAAACATTCTTTTCACTAAGCGTATATAATAAAATAGAGTGAAAGGGTCCACCCCGAAACCAAGGGGGTACTAACTAACAGCTGAGTCCTCTCCGAACCGCAGGAGATAGTTGCCCATCATACGGCTCACCAGCTATTCTTCCACGTTTGCTTCTTTTAGGTTCAATTTCTTGTTGAACCTTGGAAGCTCTATCTTGAATGTCTCTCTTTCGTTGATCTAATTCATCATGACTTGTTTCCTCATAAGTTCTTTTCCTTGGATTAGAGGTTTGACCTTCTCTATCCTTATAGGGAAAAATGTCTTCAAAGAATTCTGCTTCAGCAGATTCTAATATTGTATTCACACTAATGTCAACTACGTTGGACTTGTGAACTAGAAACCTATAGGCTGCACTATTCTTGGCAGGACCAAGATAAATGCAATCTATAGTTTTGGGTCCAAGTTTTGTCCTTTTAGGCAAAGGAACTTGAACTTTCGCCAAGCAACCCCACACTTTCATTCTTTTGAAGGTTGGTAACTTTCCTTTCCAAATTTCGTACGGAGATTTATTGCTCTTTTTGTGAGGGATCCTATTCAATATCATATTAGCCGTGAGGCAAGCCTCACCCCATAAGCTGTGTGGCGCTCCCGATGTTATCAACATTGAGTTAATCATATTTTTCAATGTCCGGTTTTTCCGTTCGGCTACTCCATTCTGTTGAGGAGTATAGGAGCCGTTGTTTGATGTACAATACCATGAGAGGAGCAAAATTCAGCAAAGTCATTTGACTCGTATTCTCCTCCTCTATCGGATCTTAGGATTTTGATCCGTTTGTCAAGTTGGTTCTCAACTTCGGCTTTGTATGTCTTAAACATGTTTAAAGCCTCGTCTTTGGTATTGATAAGATACACATAGCAAAATTTGCTGCAATCATCAATAAATGATATGTAATAGTTCTTCCCTCCACGTGTTGGAGTTGCTTTATAGTCACACCGGTCACTATGAATTAGACCAAGTATTTGATTATTTTTCTCAACGGATTTATGTGGATGACTAGAGAATTTAGATTCTATGCAGATTTCACACTTTGTTTTCTTGTTCATTGAACAAGATGGTAACATGCCAACTTTCGTCATTCTTTGTAAACAACGGTAATTGACATGTCCAAGTCGAGAATGCCATAAGGTAGAGGATTCAATCATGTACATGGAAGTCGAGCTAGAGCCCGTTGTTTTATTATCAATATTTACATTGTTATGTACAGAGCTTATCTTGAAGAGTCCCTCACTTAGGTAACCCTTCCCAACATACAATCCACCTTTAGTAATTACAAACTTGTCGGATTCAAACACAACCTTGAATCCCTTATTGCTTAACATAGGACCAGAAATTAAGTTCTTCCTAATGTCAGGCACATGAAGTACGTTTGTAAGAACAAGGTCCTTCCCGGAAGTGAGCTTTAGTATCACTTTCCCTTTTCCTTCTACCTTCGCTGTTGAAGCATTCCCCATAGACATCGGTTCTTCATCACTAACTTTCTGATAGGTTGCAAAAGAGCTTTTGGAGTTGCAAATGTGTCTAGTGGCTCCGGTGTCAAGCCACCAATCCACCGGGTTGGTCACCAAATTTGCTTCTATCACTCCAACAAATTGTGTTTCAGAATCAGCCATGTTTGCTTGGTGGGAAGGACCAGCACCTCCACCACCGTTTCCACCACCATGATCTCTCTTGTGTCTACAATCTGTAGCCCTATGGCCGGGATTTCCACACACCCAACAGCTTAGGATATGTGGTTTCTTGAAGTTCTTCCTTTGTGGGGCAAGAGAGTTCTTGAAAGATGGCTTCGGGGCAACACCTTTGCCCTTAAATTTCTGAAACTTTCCCTTTGATGTGCTTGCAGCCACTATGTTTGCATTGGGCTCAAGGGAACTTGCATCGGCCTTGTCGCTAATCCTGTTATCCTCCTCAACTCGGAGTTTAAGGACAAGTTGTTCAAAGCTCATATCATCAGTTAAGTGTTTAAGATATAATTTGAAGTTCTTCCATGAAGGAGGCAACTTCTCAATTATAGACCCAACCAGAAAGTTAGAGTTTAGTCCCATACCTTCCACTTCCAACTCGTGAGTGATGACTTGGAGTTCCTCGACTTGTTTGATGATTGACTTGGAGTCGGTCATCTTGTAGTGTAGGAATTTTCCTACCACAAATCGTTTGGAGCAAGCAACTTCGGTTTTGTATTTTCTCTCCAATGATTCCCAAATCTCCCTCGCGGTTTTAAAAGTCGAGTATATATCATAAAGGGAATCATCGAGAGCGTTGAGTATGTAATTTCTGCAATTATACTCGTTGCTTTTCCAAGTTTTCACCGCTCTCTCAAATTGTTGCGTTTGAGCGGCGGTCGGAACGTTTTGTCCAAGACTCACGGGTGGATTTGTGGGCTCGTCATCCGTTAACACGTTGGAGACATGAAGAGTTGTTAGATAAAACAACATCTTCTGTTGCCATCGTCTAAAATCCGTCCCCTTGAATTTTTCCGGCTTTTCCACATGGTTCTTTATCATGGATGTAAGATCCATCACAAAAATTCTGTTTAAGATTGTTATAACCAAAGATTAACCGAGAAGAAATTCACAAAAATACGTATATGTTTGTGTACAAAATTATTACAACGAATCCACAAAATACAACATATATTTATATATGTAATATGTACGAATCAAAATTCTTATCAAAACGTAAATAACGACTAACTTGGAATCGACGTTTGCGTGATAATCAGATAGAGGCCTGCGAAGCAGTGTCCTTAAACAGAATTTCGCCCCTACTCGTGCGTAGTTCGAGCGTCCGTTTAGAGGATTCAACTATCTATTCACGTTCTTGCACGAGAACGAGAATCTGTCGAGTTTCCTTTATGTGTCCATGGATCGTTATAGAGAGAAAACCAGTGAAAAGGGGATGAAAGTGATGAAATTTTCGTTCTCTCAAAATCTGGAGAATGAAGGGTATTTATAGATTTGGATTTCCAACCGAAACAAACTGCCAAAAACCACCTCCACAAGCCTTCCAGTGTCTCGCGCCAGTCGTGGCGCGGATGAAGTCACGCCGAGACCCGCACCGACTTCTGTTTGCCTCGATTGATAAATCTCGACCCCATCGAGACCCAAGGCCCAATGCCCAATCTTTGACATTTAATATATATATATTTATGTCAAGGAGAGCCCACCAAGAACACCACATTCCAAGCTCAAGCAATTAAATGATTTATTTAATGCTCTAAGGTTGGAGTTTATTAGGTGTTCTTATTATTGCCTTGGCTCCTATGTGGGACAAGGGTTCTAGTGAACTTAACAAATATCCAACATTATCAACAAAGTGAGCAGTCAATGAAATATATCCATCAGTGGTCAAAGAAGTCCAACAATCAGATGTTAATGCTATTCTACCAGGAACAGATTGCAACAAATTAAGAAGCTTAGATTTCTCCATTGAATACATTTTGAGTATGTCATTTTTTATGGTTTGTCTTGAAAAAAACTTCACTTCAGAATTCAAGTAAGCAAAACACCTCCTAATACCTTCATATTCAATTAATTGAAGATGGAGATTGTGTCTAGCAATAGCAATTGCAACCAATTCCCGAAATTCATCTTGGTTAAACCTAGGAGATTTACTTTCCAATGAACCATTCAAATTAGATTGTAAAATAAGTTGCCCAATATCTTTATAATTTTTTCCCTTGCAAGACTTCAGATGCCTACGCATATTTCCTGTCCCATGCCTACTTTCAACAATGTATTTAGCCCCACATCTCTTGCATTTGCATTGTATATTCCCATTAACATCTAATTCATCAATCATTTCAAAATCATCCCAAACACTAGAAGTAAGCTTACGTTGGCGTTTAATAGGCTTACCAGAGAGTATGGGTTTAAGCTTAATTTCTTCTTTGCCCTGCTTAGAAGGTGCTGCCAAATGTTCTGGCCTATCTGCACTACCGCCCTCTTCTTCTGCTTCATCAGCAGACAAGTTAATAGGAATAGGATCCATATTTGAATCTATAAAACAAGAAGTTAGAAGGAAAGAGGCTGTTAGATACACATAGAACGTGAAAACAAAATAGTGGTAACAACTATTTTTATATATAAAAGATATAAAAAACAATCTGATTAAGAGGCTGTTAGACATGAAGTTTACTGGAATATCTATGAAAACACCATAAGTTTTCATAGTGTCCGGTGGAACAAAAACAATGTGATGGAAACTTATTTCATAGTCTCCACTGAAGTTTACGCCACAAGACACATAAGACATTGTTAAAAATTTATTATATATAAAAGATATACAATTAAATGTTGACGATGATGTGAAACAACAAAAATACACAACAATACAAAAACAATCTGATGGATGCTAATCATTTGTGAAAAAGGAAGTCATTTCATGGATGAGTCACCACAAAGAAAATTCATTTAAAAAACAATCTGATGGATGCTAAGCAATAAATATTTTCTGAAGGAAGAGTCACCACATGGAAATGTATAAACTAGTGGTTCATTTTATTGCTTCTAACAGTGGGGAAAACATCATAACTGATCGAAATGGATGTAATCACTGTGAAAAGGACATTAATCGAATGGATGCTAATCATTGTGCAAATGGTGAAAAAGAAATTAATTGAAGACTTTGCACCATAAGAAGTTCATACAAAATCAGAAAATATCGTGAATTCGTGATTAAGCCATTAAGGGAGAAAGAGGTAGCTTCATCCGATTCCGAAAGCTTTGATTCGTCGGCCTTTGGTTTTTTCCTTGTTGAGTTCTTCAGCCAGTCTCTAATGCTGATATGTTTTCTGTTTTGCATACCCCCTGTAGGGTCGATCGGTTGCGTAGGTGGCTCATGCATGGGTGGTTGGGTTAACCAATGCCGAAGGGGATGGAAGGGGGGGGGGGGTATTTGCATGCAGACAGTTGGGTTTGCATGAGAGTATGTTACCATTTGGGGTGGTAACTTTGGGTTGAGAAAGTGGTGGGTGTACCTTTTATTTTATTTTATTTTTGGAGGAGATGGGGTGGTGGGGTCCAAGAGGTAGCTTCGGCTGAAGGTGATTTGAGGAAGGTCTTTGTGTCCCATCATATTTGTCTTTTCCATAAGAAAGACTAGGTACCAAGTCACCAATTAAGAAAGTAGAAGTAGTACCACACCCATCGTTTGCTATTTTCTTTGTAGTCTCAGACGCCGTAGGGACATGGTCCCTTTCCTTTTGCTCCAAGATGGTACTTTGTACTTCATTTTCTTTTTTGGGTAAAAGACTTTTTTCATGGTAGAAGGTAATTTTGTTTTTACCTTTTGCAAATTTTGAAACTCCCTTCTCTTTGCTATTGTTATTTTCCGGTGACCGGAGTTCGTTGTCAGAAGTATGAACCATATGTGGAGGATTCGCTTGCTTCTGAACAATAGAATTACTACCTCCAACTTTCCAATGGTTGTTGCCTGTGAACGGGGTGAAACATGTGCCCACATAGTCCAGTTTTAACCACGGTCCGTAGAGTTAGACAAGCTCGCCTTCCGGGTTTCATATCGCCACCAGTTTTTAAACACAGTCATGTTTATCATGACCCCAAATGCCGCATTTGTAGCACATGAGAGGTAGTCATTTGAACTTGAATTGGAGCCATTGGTTGCGACCTTCAAACGAAATATAAAGCCCAACAAAAGGACGCTTGTCGACCGGTAAATGAACTCAGGCATTCATTCTTGCCTTTATCATGTCAAAATGAGACCCACGCCAACGAAAGTCAACATTTGGGTCTGTCAACTGGAGCCAGTTACGGAGGTTGTTCTCCGTAAAAAGTTTAAGCGGGATGTAACCGATGGAGATCGTAAGGGGGATGTTGTTGAGATCCTTGTGATTTTCATTTTATAACGTTTTGAGTCCTAAAACTAGCTCTGTTTGATTTATCTCCGTTACAATGCCCATGTGCATGGCACATGATGCGTATTTTAGGCATTTTATGCATTTATGCATTTTCCACATTGTCATACCCTTGCCCCCACACATAATTAATATTCAAATCAAGTTATTTCAAAAACGTATTGTAATCCATTAAAAATTCATAAACCAGATGTATCTTCTACGATGAAAAACTCAAGGAAGAACTCTTCTACTTGTATAGGAGAACATCTTTCATATTGTGCCCAATTCCAAAATTAGTTCTAACAACTCGACATTTCTGACCGAAGGGAAAGAAAAGAGGCTCCCGTCATAACATTGTTATACCCCAACCGTAACACAAATCCATTCAGCTATAAGCACGAGGGCCCTTCGCCTTCTTCAGTGGCCAAGTTGAAGCGTTCAATGGTTCTTAACTTGACACATCAACACATCTAACAATCACATTCATCTGTTCTTTGTGGCTTGCATCCGGAGTACGATTAAGAATAATTGAAAAATATTTTGTCTCTTTGATATTTTTAATGATTGCACTCTTTACATTGGATGCCAACATTTCAATCAATTCATTTTGAATTTTGTGCATAAGATAATGATAATGAGTTTTTTTTGTCTTTGATTTGTTGAAAAAGTTGTTTCATAACAAGATCAAACTCAACAATCATTTGAAATATGCCTTAAAAGTACTATTGGATTCTTCAAAAAGTTTTTCATTGCTCCCATGAAAATGTATATTATACTTGCTTGACATTTAGCAGTAGGAATTATTCTAATCAAAACTTCTTTCCAATGGTAAATGTCTTATTTTATCAGTTCTTGTAACTCTTTATCAAGAGTGTTGGTCCTGGACCACTATGACTTACACATAAAGTGTTTGTAGAAGGAGGGGTTGAATCAAACACAGTAAATTGTTTTTTTTTTAATTTTATAGTTTATTTCAAACATAAAATTACAAATAGTTGCAGAAACTAGGATACAACGACTTGATACTAAACTATTTGACGGGGCAAATTTACACACTGAAAGAGATAAGAAGGTTTCTCTTTCAGATTTGAGATACTAAGATAGCTCTCAGATTTTGACGTCAATATTACTTTGAAGCTATCACCGAGATATTTCTTTCAAGATGGGTAATTTGCAAGTTAACACAATGAATACTTTTATAACATCCATTGCATTAAATGTTTTCATTCAACTTTAACACGTGTCTTCGTCAAATTTGCTGATTCATGCATGCTTGTACTTTTCACTTCAGCCTTTTGTGTTGATTTAGACACTTGTTAACACTTCCCATCCTTTGTATGCAGTGTGAACAGTAAATTATGAAAAATATCAACCAAATAATACTTTAGAACATACTTATACTGACATGCCTTTGCATGTTCCCGTACTTTAGGATGAGAGCCATGAAGAATTGGTGAACCAAACTTGTTGGCCAAGTTTGCACTTCAAAATTCGGCTTGCCAGTAGTAATATTTGTCTGACTACCAACTGATTGTATCTTGTATTGATCTTCTTTTGGTTAGACGACAAACTTTGGTGACAATCTGACCATTCTTCAACTAATCTTCGATTTGCTGAATGTTTTTTACTTGTGGAACAATACAGATAGTAATAAGATTTTTACAAATAAGAATCTATTTGTCTATTCTGAAGTGTAAGCTATACAACAGTTTACCAATTATAGACATTGCAGATAGTCATATCGGATATTAAGTGTTAGGAATAATTGATAGGAGTATGAGAAATACGATGAAGATAATAATCTGATGGTTGCTTTAGAAGCTTTCATCGAATTATGATCTTTTAATCAAAACACTCAACGATGGTTGTAAATCCGATGGTTTTAGCTTATGAGAGAACATCAGATTTAAACCTCATTGAATGTTTAATCCGATGTGAGAGGGACACATCGAAATGGACCTGTTTTTGTTAGCAAAGAGAATTTATTTCTAAGTGATTAAACTTTCGGATGTTTACGTATTATGTACAAATCCGATAGCTGACCAACCATCTTTGAAAACCTTCATTTTTACTCAATCTCAATCGCAACTCAGACTAAATTCTTAAGTTAGTCATATGCTCATGACTATTTTCATGAAGGTTTAATCGATGATCAAGATGTTTCCAATCATTTAATCCAACACTTGCTAATTGACCAACCATCTTTGAAAAGTTTGCAACAAAAATAAAAGACTTTATCAAGCTCTTTTGAATAAACTAGCCACTTTCTATCATGACAATCACCATAAAATTCATTCGAGAAGTGTCTACCTATATTATCTTTAGGGAAATTGATGTTAGTTTTCCTAATAGTTCCCTTTTCAACAAGTAAATCTTTCATTTTTGAATTTAATTTATCCCAAACTCTTGGATCAAATATATTCAAATGAATGTCACTTTCATCAGAAACATTATCATTTGCATCACAAGCATTTGCTTTTGCATCACAAGCATTTGTAGAAACATTTGGTTGTCATTTAAAAATCCTTACAAAGATTGAGTAATTTATTCTTGTATTTTTCTTCTTTGTGCACCGATGGTTGTGATCTAGAAAACATATTGTAAACAAGTGATATGATATAGAGAATAGAAAGATAACACCTGATTTAGTCGTGAAATTGCCAAACCGTCTGAAACTTTAAAGTTGAAATAAACTTGCTTCTGCATAATGACAATTGACAAAGACAAGAATATCAACAAAGGAACAATCTAATCTAAACTCTAAATAATAATTCAATGATCAAGAAACAAATAATTGAAGTAAACCTAATCTAAAAAGTAAACAAATAAACCTAAGTACCTAACCTAAACAGTAAACAAATAATAAAATAAACCTAATAAATCAGTAAATTGGGTGCATGGAAATTCAAAAAATAAAATAAACATAATAATCAAATAAACCTAACATAAGATTTTCTGAAATTAAAATTTTACCACACAATGAGATAAAGAGTGAAAGAGGCAAGACCGAGATGCAAGAGTCGTCTACCACCGCACCAGCTATTGCCCTAGACATCGCACCACCGCACCTATGCTATGCAAGAGATGAAAGGAAGACCCGAGAAGTAGAGATTAGGGAATCAGAGAGCGAGAGACGAGAATTTTGTTTTAAAAGCCCAAACTGAACCTACCCCTTAGCATATGGGCTTAAGAAATTGATGCTCATGGGTTGTTTGCTGCCGCCCCGTGGCCCATAGCCAGGGCCGACCTTGTTTCGTTTGAAGCCTTCATTGGCTTAAAATGCATCAAGATCAATGAAATGGTGGTGGTTGTAAGCTAGACTTTGGTTTCCATTAGTAGTGAACGCGGTGATGGAGACAATGGGGTAAGGGGAGGGGGCTGGGTTATGTGGTGTAGTTTGGGAGGTGGATACTTGTATATAAATATAATATTAAACTATATCATAATAGTAATATATTTGTTTTATTTTTAGGCCATCAGTACCCCATCCCTCTATCTTTCAAAGATTTCATCTCCACATCAGCGCCACATCAGCTTTTCTCAATCCCTCACTCAATCCCTAAACACCCTTACCCCATTCCCTCAAACCCTTTTGCCACCTCATTTATTTTAATTCTTTTATTTATACATTTAATTATTTAACAAAATAAAAATATTTATATATTTTTTAATAAATAAAAATAAGATAAATAATAAAAATAAAAATTCATACCATTCATTAAAAATAAAAGGTTGAGAGAATTTGAGAGAGTTTGAGAGGTGTGAAAAATAAGAGGTTGAGAGAATTTGAGAGAGTTTGAGAGGTGTGAAAAATAAGAGGTTGAGAGAATTTGAGAGAGTTTGAGAGGTGTGAGAAATAAGAGGTTGATAGAATTTGAGAGAGTTTGAGAGGTGTGAGAAATAAGAGGTTGAGATAATTTGAGAGGTGTGAGAAATAAGAGGTTGAGGGTTAAATATATAGTGAGATTAAATTGAGAAAAAAATTATTTATTTTTGTTTAAAAAGAGCCGTTCAACGGCATTATTTTTAAAAATTAAATAATTTTTTTAATAAAGCTTCGGGATGAATCGGGATCCCATCTCCGGAATCCATCCCGCCCCGCCAACCCCGCAAGGGCCGTAGCCCATCCCGCAGTGAACCCGAGCCATCCCTAGCCCATCCCGAATGGGGTATGGATGGCCTTAGTAGAAAGTTAAAGAGATAATAAAAAGACCAACATACCCCGATTCAAATTATGTCGCATGATTTAGTCGGATGAACCAAATTTGAAATAAAATGACAATCACATTAACCAAAAATGTAATTATTTTAAAATAAAGATAGGAATCGACGGTGAATCCGGTTTTATTTAACCTAAAGATTTTGTAAATTACTTAGTGTACACAAAACAATGAAAGAAAGAATAAGGGGTTGTTTGTTTGCTTCTGAATCATGCCATTCAGATGCTAATGTCTGAATCGGTCAGACATAACATTGTTTGGTTGAAATTTGGTCCAGATCTGAATGACTCAAAATCCCCTGAATCGTACATTCTACCATAGGCTACCCATATCATGCAGGCCCTAAAAATTCCCTATTTGCCCTCGCCATTACTCCTCTCGATTTCTACAATCGTCCCTATACTCTCCTTCGATTCTCCCATCTACTCTCTCCTTCGATTCTCCAATCGTCCATCTCGATTCTCCCACTATCTCCTTCGATTACACAGATGCTCTCCATGATCGATTGTTGCTAATCTTCATCGATTACGCTCTGCTCTCAACAGGTAAACTCTCGATTTCTATGGTTTATTTCATCGATTTCTATGGTATGTTCATTCCACTTATAACTGAGTATTGACGATTTCTATGGTATTTCATCGATTTCTATCGATTTCTATGGTTTATTTCATCGATTTCTATGGTTTATTCCAATCGTCCATCTCGATTTCTATGGTATTTTTCAGTATGTTTCCATCGATTTGTTTTCATCATCATTATTAAGGGGCTGTTTGGTTTTGTAATTATTGGTATTCTTCAGTATGTTTCCATCGATTTTAAAGTGTGCACAGATTCCTTATGGGCTGTTTGGTTTTGCAATTATTGGTATTCTTCAGTATGTTTCCATCGATCTTAAGCACAAATTGCTTAATTGGTTTTGTTATGGAATTGTTGAAATTGAACATGTGCTAGGTTTTCAGATGGGTTAATTAGTTTAAAGAGTGTGAAATTGAAATTGAACATGTGAATTGGGGGTAAAATGGTAATTTTATGCCATACAGACGGTTCATTCAGAGTAGTTTCCAAACGATCAATTTTTATTTGACACTAAATCATACAGAGTCTCTTAACCATTCTGACCGGCACTAAACCATTCGGTAACTACCAAACAACCCCTAAAAAATGGAGTTAATTTTTTTTGAAAAGAAAGATATTGACTATCAGAAAAGTAATACAGACTCGGTCTTACCCACGGTTACTTAAACCCTTCCCCTACGATCCATTTCAAGACCATCCAAAAACAAACGAAGAAGAATGTCGAGATCATCGATCTGCTTCACCTTAGCAACCCTAACTCTCTTCTTCTTCTCGTTGGCCGTCGCTGATGTCGTCGTACTTACCGAAGACAGCTTCGAGAAGGAAGTCGGTCAAGATCGCGGCGCTCTTGTCGAGTTCTACGCTCCTTGGTAATTCAAATCATCTTATCTTATTAATCGTTTTTTTGTCAATCAAGTATTCTGGATTACTTTATACATCTGTTAATTGTTGAAGTTGAAATTAGGATATCACCGGCGATCGGCGTTGTTTTACTGATATTGCTTCTGGTAGATCAGCTTTGTGATTCATTTTCTAGTTGTTTATTGAGCTCTTTGAAATGCGTGTTGGGGAAGATAACTTTGATTTTTGGTCTCTATGTTTGCATCTACTTTCTCATGAACTAATTAGAAGAATAGTATTGTTTTTATTGGTTCTTGTGTTCTCAATGTGGAGTCGATCTAGATCTGAATAAAATTGAGCAATCTCTGGTGTTCTCAGTGGCTAGGCATGTTAACTGTTTGAGTTTGAACTAGATATCGCAAGCAATACAAGCTAATTAGAACTTATCCCTATCCGGAACTTGTGCTATTAAAAATTCAAAAGGAGTTTATATCAAGCAAGAAGCAACAACTAGGTACTTTAGTATGCTCTTTAGATGATTGTGTATTTAGTTTAGTTATGTTTATGATCCGTCTTTCTCTTTCTCTATGTGCAAGTTTTGCTAACTTAGGATGTGCTATCTCTTGAGGAAATTGATTTCATTTCAGGTATGTTTAGTTTGTGCTGTATGCCTCCAGAATCCATCGGCTAAAGTTGGCCTGCAAAATTTGACTTTAACTGTATTGATATATGCTCCTATAAATTATGTCATATGCAAAATGCATGGATGCAAATTTTGATTTGACCGCTCAAACTGTTATATTATTTTCATCATATGTAGCATAATCTTGTCAATGTCAGCCTTTAAAAACTCTCACCAGTCTTAAAGTTTAATAAAGCTTACTTGGTTATGTGTAGATTCAAGATTTTGGATTTCCTTGCTTTGCCTGCCAAACTTTTCTTATGTTGATATGTTAATAACAGTGATTTTGACTTGTCTTATGTGGCAGGTGTGGGCACTGTAAAAAGCTTGCTCCTGAATTTGAAAAACTTGGTGCAAGCTTTAAAAAATCAAAATCCGTTTTGATTGGAAAGGTAAAGCTTTGAGTTTCTTCATTATGTTTGTTAGGATAAGTTTTCATGATTCTAATTTTCTCACAGCAAGAACTTGATGTTTCATTGCTTCCTTTGTTCTAATCCACTTTTGAAATGAGAAATCATTGGATCTTGGGAATACTTCTTGGCTGTCGTCGGTATTATAAACTTTTAGTTCTTCCACTCATAATGCTGTAACTTGTATGTAGTTTTTTTGTTCAACTTGAATTTGTTTGAAAGTGCTTTATGTATTCAAACTTTGCATTTGAGTGACTTGCCCATCTTTTTGAACTGGATCAGCCAAGTTTATCCTCCCATGACCGTTCAAATGTTCTATACTTCGAATGCTATGATGCCCATGGGGCTTCAAGTATATATACCTTGCTCAGTGTGTGTCAACATCGAGGCACGTGCGATTGTGAATTTTACAGGAAAAAAGCACTCAAATCTTTTATGCAATATGTAAAGTTGATATTAGTACCTATTCAGTTTTTCTTCTTTAGGCTTTTGTGTTGCTTGTCTTTCAGAGTGGAACTGCTTGCTTGATATTGTTATACTCAGCTTGTTTCTATTAACATGATTCTATGCCACATCTATAACTACTTATAAATGATTCTGAATTCAACTTTCATCCATCCCCTTGGAAATGCGAACGATACTGTACTTCGTTTTCTTTAGGAACTTAATGACATGGAATGGTTGTTGATTGGTTTCAATCTTGATGGTCTATCCTCGTAATGGCTTTTGATGCTAATCTGTCTTTACCATGTCTGTATTGGCAGGTGGACTGTGATGAGCATAAGGGTGTTTGCAGTAAATATGGAGTTTCTGGCTACCCCACCATCCAATGGTTTCCTAAGGGATCCTTGGAACCCAAAAAGTAAGTGTTACTTTATCATATTTTTGTGTGCGTCAGTCTCATCCCTGCCTGTCCTTCGGAACTATCCCATTTGGCGTTGTGTTGTTCATTTGCTTTATGCATTAGTTACCATCCTGTGCTCTTTACCCTCCAAACCTTTTTATTGTCAAGTTTTGTTGCTAAAGCAGGTACTCCTTTGCTTTTCTAATGAAAAATCTTTCCTTAGGTATGAAGGTGCCCGCACTGCTGAAGCACTTGTTGAGTATGTAAATCTTGAAGGAGGTAATGGGTTATTATGATGGATTTTTTTTTTACTTTGATTTTGATTCTTGTTTTTATAAGAGTACACAATAATACCCACCTCTTTGTCTTATTCATTACAGTTGATTGTGTTTTGACATTGTTATTGTTTCTTTTCAGGGACAAATGTAAAGATAGCTGCAGTTCCCTCAAGTGTGGTGGTGCTAACTTCTGATAACTTTGATGATATTGTACTGGATGACAAAAAGGATGTGTTGGTTGAGTTCTATGCACCTTGGTCAGTAATGTTTGATTTAGTTACAGTTTTCATGTTCTCCACAATCCTTATGTAGAGGATTTTATCTCTATTTTATTCCTTAATCTCATATCGAAAAGATAAAAAGACTCATTTTCATCAACTAAGGTGTTAAAGCCCTTAAGTGCTGTCCTAGCCAGTTTGTTGGCTATTGCTGATTTGCATCTTACAATATTGCCTCCTGTTACAGGTGTGGCCATTGCAAGAGTCTTGCTCCTGTATGTTCTGAACTCTTACATTTAATTTGCTAAGTGGACCCTTATAGTACAGATACAGTAAACTAATCGTCTCTTTTCTTTCACAGACTTACGAAAGTGTTGCGGCTGCATTCAAAAACGAGGAAGATGTAGTTATTGCCAATCTTGATGCTGACAACCATAAGGATCTAGCCGAAAAGTAAGTGACAATTGTATTTTGAATTTTAATACACTTTTGAGATTAATGTGTTTTTATTTTCAACGTGTTAAAATTTTAGATTTATGGCGAAAATAAAAAGTTGACGGTTTTGAATGTTTGTTTTGATTTATTATTATTGTCACTTGTTATGATTAAGATTGGGTTATGTTATGTAGGTATGGCGTGAGTGGTTATCCAACATTAAAATTCTTCCCAAAGAATAACAAAGGTGGTGAAGACTATGAAGGGGGTCGCGATCTAGATAGTTTTGTGGGCTTCATCAACGAGAAGTGTGGTACTAGTCGTGATGGGAAGGGGCAACTTACCTCCAACGTTAGTAGTGCTTAGAAGTTGAGCTTAAAAAGCACGACATTTTATGATAATAATACATCTAACAACTGCTTTTCCTGGTCAATTTAGGCTGGTTTAATTGCAGAATTGGAAAGCTTAGTGAAGGAGTTTGTAAGTGCTGGTGATGATGGAAAGAAAACATTATATGCTAAGATTGAGGAGGAAGTTGGAAAGCTCACCGGTTCTGGTTCTGCTGCCAGGTTATATTTTTATTCAAGTTTCTTCTTGTATACATTCTTTGTATGAATTTCTTTCACACTTGTCAACTTTAGATATGGCAAGATATACGTGAAAATTGCCAAGAGTTGTGTGAACAAAGGTGGTGATTATGCAAAGAACGAGATCCAACGTCTAGAACGTATTCTTGCTAAGGTAAAAACCCGTCATCGTCTCAACATGCTAAATAAAATCTCGAATGTATTTTTTTTTTACCTTTCCCAGACCCCACAATACATCGTATGAGATTTATTTATTGGGTTCGGTTGTTTTTAAAAAATATTTGATTTGATTTGATTTGATTTGATTTGATTTGTTTTTGCAGTCGATTAGCCCATCAAAGGCGGATGAGTTCACCCTGAAGAAGAATATTTTATCTGCTTTTGCATGATAACGGAACAGGCAGGAGTAGTTTTTGGGCGGCCTGGAGTATGTATGTGCGTTCTTATCCTGAGTTTACTTGCATTTTTATGGCAGCGAGAGAATGAATGGCCATTAGAATTTAACCTTGTTAAAAACTTTGATAGTGTTATTTAACTTTACGTCTGTTTTATTATTGGAACTTAGAGAAGGCATTCCTTTTGGTTGGTGGTGACTGTTTATTGATTGTATTGTGCATGTCATATTCTCAATAGTTGGTTGGTTGGTTGAGATTATTTACATACATACAATGTTTGGTTTTTAAGAATGGGTTATTTCGTAGAGGTGGTAAAACGAGTCCAACAAATTGAATAGTAATTTGTGTTTGTTGAAAATAAATATATTCCGTTCTTAATTGAAGTAGGTTAAATTGAAATAATAACATTTTTTTTAATTAAACTATAATCAAAATAACCCATGTCGTGAAGTTTGACATTTTTTTAACATTCAATTGAAATTGAAATAATAACATTTAAATTAAGATCCCAAAATGTTAGAAAAACCATTTTTTAGGGCAAAAAGTTTGATTTAATTTCTATTTAATGTAATCAAGTTTATTTTTGAGTAAAGTTCACTTTTGGTCCTTAAAGTATGTCAATTTCAACGGATTTCGTCCTTAAAGTTCATTTTTTTTAAAAAGACCCTGGCCTATCATACTTTCTCTCGCTTTTGGTCCAAAGGACTCACACCGTTTAAATGTTGCCGTTAGTACCCACACACGTGCATCTCACGTGAGGGTATTTTTGTCAATTCACATTTATTTAAAACCAAGATCCTTCTTCAACGGTTCAACCCCTCTCTCTCTATCTTTACCTTCTCTCTCTTTCTCGCACTCCCCACCCCCGAACCCTGTTACCTTCTTCTTCAACATTTGATCACGCATCAATGGTGATATGCAGATGTGGATTTCAGTCAACAATCAGAACCTCTTGGACCACTTCAAATCCAGGGCGTCGATTTTATTGTTGTTCAAGAGAGGTAAGTTGGTAATGTTCAGTTTAAATTTTTTGTTTTTTACCTAATCTTCATTTGCAGAAAAAAGTTGTGGCTTTATTTGTTGGTTAGATGGACCTGTGTGTGGTCGTTGCAGTGAAGTAATTTTTGGTTTATTGAGATCTAAAAGGATGGCTGAGGAAGCTTCTGCAGTAGCTGTTCAAGAAGCTCAGAGGGTGAAGAAGATTTTGGTTATTACTTTGGTGTCCATTGTAATGTACTTCATTTATGGGTTTTTGAGTTAAGGTGAATTAGATGTTCATTAAGGTGCTCTGCACAATGTTTTAGTTAGGTTAATGATAGGTTTTAGTTAGGTTAATGTTAGGTGCAACAATTTGTTAGTTGTTCATGTTATGGTCAGTGTAATGTTTTTGGTTAGTAATGAATGTGGATTACTTATGATCAATTGATGTGTTGCTTGAACCAATTTAAACTTCTGATCAATATGCTGATTACTTCTGTTGGGAACTGAAGATTTGCTAAGTATGGATAGTACTGCCAGAGCAACATTACTACTGCCGGTTAATGCTGCTGGAACAAACTTAATACTGCAAGACAAAGTTAATGCTGCTGGAACTTGGTTAGTACTGCTGATGCATAACGAAAACAGTTAGTACTGCTTGTCATGGTTAGTACTGCTGATGCATAACGAAAACAGTTAGTACTTCTTGTCATGGTTAGTACTGCTGAAGCAAGGTTAGTACTGCTTGTCATGGTTAGTACTGCTGAAGCAAGGTTAGTACTGCTTGTCAAGGTTAGTACTGCTGAAGCAAGGTTAATACTGCTTGTCAAGGTTAGTACGTGTGAAAAGGATTATATACATTCAACCAAAATGATTATATACATTGAACCAAAAAGAATATATATATTGTCAACCAAAGGATTATATACATTGAACCAAAATGATTATATACATTCAACCAAAGGATTATATACATTCAACCAAAGGATTATATACATAATTAACTTACAAGTTACCAAAAGCATTACATATTTGAACACAAAAGATTGTCAACCAAAATGATCAGTTTAAAACCCATAACACACACTTGTCTTCCCTATCCCTGTCTCTTGCATGTCCTAGCATTGTGTCCAACCTGCTTGCATCTACGGCAACTAACTGTTTTCCCTATCTTTTGTAACTTAAAACCTTTCACCAATGGTTGACTGAGTTCATCAGCACTCTTCTTTCTGCTCTTCTTGGGTCTTCCAGTTTGCTTATGATGCATTGGTGGAAGAATCTTAATAGGACAAGCTGATTTTGGCCACATTGCCCTTCCATTCAGTGGCTTAATCTTGAATTCATACATCTTCTTCCAAGTATCAACCTTATAGAACTTGTGCACCCAAGATTCTGGTAAATCAACACCACCTCCATTCACAGAACTATACCAGATTGCAGCTACAGCATGTTTGCAGGGAATGCCACTGATCTCCCATCTTCTACATGAACAAACTTTATTTTCCAAATCAACACAACATTGGTCTGCCCATGGACCACTTACCTGAGTATGCAAAAAAAAAACCAATTACAAAATGTAGGTCCCAACAAAGTACCACATAATGACCAAAACTAATTAACTTTACCACAATTAATTAAGTTTACCTGATAGTAATGTTCACCATTCCAGAGTACCACATATTGACATGCTTCCTCCTTGATTTTGTCCAACAGTTTTGTAGCAGTTGGTGTCAAAAGCCTACCTTCACACTTGTCAATGGCCTTTTGCACTATCACCAATCTTTTCATCAAATACTCCCGACAAAACTCCAAAGCAGTTATGATTGGCTTGTCTCTTCCACCTACTAGTTGTCTGTTAAAGACTTCACACATGTTGTTAAGTAGGACATCACATGTGGCCCTTCCTGTTTAAGAAATTACAAAATGATTACAAAATTGTGGTAGCAATTGTACATTTCCAAATTAGCTACAAAATAGTTACCTGTGAAATGGGATCTTGACCAGTGGTGGGGTGGGATTAATTTCAACCACTTAAAAGTTGCATCATTGAACTGTTGCAATGCTTCCATTTCCCTGTTAAACTGTGGCACTGTGGTAGCAATTGCACATTTCCAAAGAAAATCCTTATATGCTTTTCCCTTCCAATTTAACTTCATATTATCAAGAATATGCCTAACACAAAACCTATGCTCAGCTGATGGAAAAACTTTTGCAAGTGCAGGTACTAGTCCCTAAGACATGTTGACATTTTAAGTACATTATTAACCATGTTGACAATAAACAATAAATAAATAAATTAAATTAAAAACAAGTGAATATTAATGACATACCTTTTGCCTGTCAGTAATAAATGTGAAGTTGGAATTTGGAGCCAAATCAAGGTCATCTCCTAAGCATTCCAAGAACCATGACCATGAGCTTGTTGATTCAGCCTCAACAATGGCATAAGCCAATGGATATATTCCATTGTTTGGATCCACACCCACAGCAGTTAGCAATTGTCCAGGAAATGGCCCTTTCATAAAGCATCCATCAAGGCCTAATAGATCCCTCCCCATTGATTTAAAACCATTCTTCAAGGCTCCCAAACAAATGTACACCCTTTTGAACACCCTTGTGGGTGTGTCTGGGTTTGGTTCAGATTCCATCTCTAGCTTGACAGTGGTGTCAGGATTTGCTCTTTGCAGCTCTAGGATATAGTCTCTAAGAGTAGCATACTGTTCTGCATAGTCTCCCCTCATCTTCTTTGTTGCCATCGTCTTAGCCCTAAAAACCTGCTGTGGTGAAACCCTAAGTTGGAACTTCTTCTGCAACTGTTCTTGAATGGTCTTCAAAGGTAGGTCTGTCTTTGAATGAAGTTCATCAAGAATCTGTCTTGATAAAACTGTTGATGTGCACAATTTAACCCTCCATGCGTTCAGACAAGTGTGGGTCCCAACAAATGTCCTTACTACCCAAGTTGACTCAGTATTTGTGGTTGAAACATGCAAAAGCCACGGACAGTGTGCTCCACTTTCCTCCTCTTTAGTGGACCCTCCAACCTCACTCTTAAATGCAGGTGTTTGTCCCTTACATATGGCCCTCAACCTCAGTTTATCATTTTTTTCAGCCTTATGTCCCTTCTGTGATGCAAGGAATACATGGTGATTCTATTCTTTACTTCCTCCTTTGTGGCAAAAGCTTGGCCAGGATAAAAGCTAACATCAGGGTTGTTTTGTGGCTGTTGTTTTTGACTCTTTCTCAACTTCCTCAACTCCCTCTTCCTTCCTATTTCAAACTCACCACTGGAACCACTCTCAAACTCCTCAAAGTCTATTGCTTCCTGGGAACCTACATGTACTTCATCCTCATTCTCATGTGTCTCATTACCCACCCACTCAGCTTCCCAATCCACATTTTCATTAAACTGAGTCATGTCTACTTCAGCCATGTAGTCAAAGTCATCATCCTCCATGGTAAAATCATAGTCATCATCTTCACTATTGAACTCATCATCATCAGACTTCTCAACCACCTCTTCATCCACTTGTTTACCTTCCCCATCTCTTACCCCAAAAGCACTAGAACCCTCTCCAAAGAATGGTTCAAACTCATTAAGGACTGAGAAATCTATAAGAAAATATTCTTCTGGCATTGATTCACCCACCCCTTCTGCATCCTTACCTTTATCATCTACCCTTATCCCAGAATTTACTTTATCAACCTTATCCCCATCAAAATCATTTGTCATGCAAATATTTTCATTATTTACCCCAAAATTTACTTTATCAACCTTATCCCCATCAAATCCAGTTGCCATGCAAATATTTTCATTATTTACAACATGATTTCTTTCATTTACCCCAAAATTTCCTTTATCAACCCTATCCCCATCTTGTTTATCATGCCATTCTAAACACAGTCTTTTCCTACATTTAGGTTCCTCAATGACAACTTTTTTATTGTTAGGTGGTGAATGTTGATCAGGTAGTTCCTCAATGACAACTTTGTTACCTCCAGGGGAAAAAATAGGTTTTCAAGTTGGTTATCCCATGTTCAACATATACACTGAGAATTTGACATTGTGGAACATATTTAAGCATCTTAATGACATCTTGATCACTACCAAAGGCATGTAACCCAAAGTCTAGGTCACTGCCTGGTATGAGAAAATGGTAAAACATCATGTGAGTACCTGGGTAACCTAGTTGTTGCATCATATCATTCACTTGATGTATTGACAACTCATCAGGGTCTACCAAGTCGATGAATGTTTCTTTGCCATTCAAGTATTGTCTCCCTGGACTATTCCTAGTGAAAACCCCTCCATGATGAACCTTGAACGAAAAGTATTCTGGGTAATCAGCTGTGACACATTAAAACAAAAGATTAAAAAGAAAAGATCAACCATTGTGGGGTGAAATAAAACTTACAAATCAAAAATCAAACCATTGTCGGTCTGTGTAATACGCACCGTATATTTCTAATGGAACCAAGTCTTCAAATCGTGCTCTAATCGTCCACATTGCAGTAGCCATGGAACGAAGATTCAAGAATAAATGGAACGAAGATTCAAGAATCAATGCACCGTTAGTACTCTGGGTTCGTATGGGTTTGGAAGGTTTTGAAGGTGAGAGGATTGAGAAAAACACTTGAGTGTTTGTTTCAGACATATCCATATATGGAGGGAAACGATGTCAAATGTGAATTGACAAAAATACCCTCACGTGAGATGCACGTGTGTGGGTACTAACGGCAACATTTAAACGGTGTGAGTCCTTTGGACCAAAAGCGAGAGAAAGTATGATAGGTCAGGGTCTTTTTAAAAAAATGAACTTTAAGGACGAAATCCGTTGAAATTGACATACTTTAAGGACCAAAAGTGAACTTTACTCTTTATTTTTTCTCAATTAATATAACAAATTTCTACTTTTTCCTATATTTTACCTACTAAAAACACTAAATTAAGGATGTTTTCATCTCCAACCCACTGCTAAAACACAAAAAATGAAAGCTAATAAATCATCCCTCTATATTTGGAGGCCAATAAAGTAGACCTCTAAAAATAATATTAGTATTATATTCAACTTTTATAATTACATATATATATATATATATATATATAGATTAATAATTTAATAGATTAAGTAATATTTTGTATTAAGTTTACAATTTAGTTATTTTATGTTTGCAAATTGTAAATTATATTTAAATAAATAATTTGTATTATTAAAAATAAAAATTAGTAAAAACTAAAATATGAATAATCATAAAACATTTAACAGAATGAAATTTCATTAGCAAAAATATAAAAAAACATAATATTGGCTATAATTTTATGCCAAGACAATAACTTAAGACTGAATACGATAGCATAGATTTATAATGCAGAAGAGATAAACTAAAACACAAGTTAAAAGCTTGGATAATCATTTTCGGTTCCACCAAGATAGTCATAATATTGATTATAATTTTGTGTGGGGTTTTGAGATCATTCGCCTTGATCTTGAACTCGTTTGCCTTGATCCCTAACATATTCTTCTCCAGTTTCTTGATACTGAGATACTCGGTATTGAGAGGATTGATATTGAGATCCTTGTCCTTGTTTATCACCGTCAGATTCTTCTAGTCTTTTTCGTAGTATTCGTTTTTTTTTTCATTCTCATTGTACTTAAGAAACCCATGATCAGAGATAGAGTTCAGATCTGTAAATAAATTTTTGTTTTCTTCCAACACTTTATCTACTCGGTATTCTTTCATTTTGAGCTTCATAATGCATAATATGATCATAGAAGACGAGCGTGATGTTAATGCAAAAAAGAAGAAGACCGACTTGAAGTGTCAACTCCAGAAGTTGAGATGGTGAGTGATAACAATGTCGGGCTTTAAGAATTTATTGCTCGAGATAAAAAGATCAAAGATAAGGTTGCTCACATTGAACTTCAGAATGCATTAATTGAACATTTGTGGGATGAGTATGTTAACTCGGAAAACTAGTGTAATTTAATTTGCTTTTGGATGCATGTTAGTATTTTCTAGAATTGAACTATCGTAATTTAATTTGCTTTGTAACGTAATATTTATTAATTAAAAATTGTCATTCTAATTTTAACCATGTTTCATTAAATAAATTATTTTAAATTTCAAGTGATAATTATTTATTAATTGTAAAAATCAAGTATATATTATAATTATTTTTGTTTTAATAAAATAGTATAATAATCAATGCATACATTATTTTATTATTATAGATGTTTTTAGTGTTTTTTTTAGTGTTGGGTTGGAGGTTTTTTTATTGTGCAAGGGTCCCACAATTTTTAGTGTTTTTTTTGTGTTTGGGTTGGAGATGCTCTAAACAAGTTACTAACCTACATATAGGGTGAAACACCATAAAAATCACAATAAATTTAAACCTTAAAGTTATCAAAGTATACTACAATATCTCCAAGACTTTCATACACAAATGGAGCATTAGTAACGAAGATTCATATTTACAACTGAATAATAAAAAACAACCTACTAATCTAATCCATAACAATAAGATCAGATTATAAGGGTTGTCTAGGTAATCTTCCAAAATATCTTCGTTATAAACTAATCCCTCCATTTCATCTCCAAAAGCTATGACTCAAAAGTCACTATCCGCTCATCACTTCACATCCCTTCCCGAGCCAGTACCTGGTAAGAAAATTTAATTTGGAAACATTAGGCTTGCGCCTAGTGAGAACATCCAGTTAAAAACAAAACGTTTTATAAGCTTTGAAAACCCAATTTGTAAACAAAGCATATAAAATAACCTTTTCACGAACTTTCTTATCGTACACACAACATCTTTCGATGACGGGAATCATACCCGATTCCATGAATATGACAAACACTAAGTAAGTCATAGTATCACGTCTAAGAGTGCCACTACGAATCACAGAGGATTCTAGATTACAACTCATGTCCAAGAAATTACAATTAAGCGCCATGCCTATTTCTTGGTGTAGAAGTAAGGATTACAATTAACAACCATGCCTATCCCTTATCTTCCAATAGAAATCAAGAATTACAATTAAGCTCCATGCCTATTCCACGATTTCACGTCACAAGACGAAACGAGAATTACAATTAAGTGTCACGCCTATTCCCCATTTCAAGTCAACGGGAATTACGATTAAGCGCCACGCCTATTCCACGTTTATCAAATAATGCTAGTGCCTATGGATCCATTACATTTACTAGTACACGTACATACACATGTTTATGTATCATTTCCTCATAGCGTTAACGTATTTAAGCAAACAATGAAATTTAAAATAACATTGAATGAGGAATCATCCTCTATAAGATTTTTCATTAAACCTCCCAAAATGGAAAACTCTATTTAATCATCTTATATATCCCCCTATGGAGATATAACTTCCGGATTCCGGATATCCCCCTCCGGAGATACAACTTCCGGATATCCCCCTCCGGAGATATAACTTTCGGATTCCGGATATCCCCCTCTGGAGATACAACTTCTGGATATCCCTCTTCGGAGATACAACTTACGGATTCCGGATATCCCCCTCCGGATATATAACTTCTGGATATCCCCCTCCGGAGATATAACTTCCGGATTCCGGATATCTCCCCACGGAGATATAAACTTATCCGGGAAATTTAACTTACGGATTTGATCGATAACCAATCTGATTCATACGATTTCTATCCCAAAATTCAGATACTCTTTAGGTTTCATTTCATAGACATATCATTGAGTTTATAAAACATTTCAATTTAACTTATAAATTTTGTTAAAGCAGAACAGAGTAGATGAACTCACTCTAACTCAACTCAAAGTCTGAACAACTTGATTCAACCCATAAACTCCAAATTCAATTCGATTCTCCAACGATCCAGTAATCGAACCAAAACTTGCAATCGCAATTCTTTTCTCTCTGCTTGAACCGACTTCACCAAAATTGAAATTGAGATAATCTCAATTTCAACCGACCTTCAAGTTTTATACCTCAAACTTTCAACAATTGACAAAACTAACCCCAAGGTTTCATAATCCCACCATTTAGCTTAAAAACTTTGGCCAATTACACTTTGACCCTTCGACGTTAAATGTTTAAATTAATCCCTTCTAATATTTTAAACGTTCCTCGTACAAAATTATGGAAATTTCGAGGTGTTACAAATCTCCCCAACTTGAAAATGATTTCGTCCCCGAAATCAAAGTTAGGTAAATAAATGAGGATATCTATTCTTCATATCCTCTTCAGATTCCCATGTCACGTTGGCACCTCTGTGATGTTTCCACTGTACTTTAACCATGATAACTTCTTTATGGCGTAGCATTTTAGTCGTCCTTTCCAAAATTGCTTCAGGTTCCTCCACGCAACGATTCTTCTCGTCAACTTTTATTTCAGACATTGGTATAACATTCTCTTCTTTAGCTAGACATTTTCGAAGATAACACATATGAAAAGTATTATGGATCCCTTCCAACTCGGGTAGAAGGTCTAACTGATAAGCTTGAAGTCCCACTCTCTTGGTTATAGTGAAAGGCCTAAGAAAACGAGGACTCAATTTTCCACGCTTCCCAAATCTTATAATACCTTTCCACGGGGATACCTTTAACATTACCCGCTCCCAAACTTGAAATTATTTAGGTCTCCTTTTCTGATCGGCATAACTCTTTTGTCGATCTTGAGCCACCTTCAAGTGTTTCTGAATTTCTTTCACTTTATCAGCCGGTTGTTGCACAATTTCGGGACTAGCAAATTGCTTTTCTCCAGCTTCCAACCAACATACTGGAGTTCTACATTTCCGTCCATATAAGGCTTCGAAAGGTGCCCTTCCGATACTGGAATGATAACTATTATTATACGCAAACTCCACTAAGGGTAAATGCGTATCCCAGTTACCTCCAAAATCAATTACACAAGATCTGAGCATATCTTCCAAAGTCTGAATGGTTCTTTCACTTTGCCTGTCAGTTTGTGGGTGATATGTTGGGCTCAAATTCACTCTCATACCCAACTCTTCATGCAGTGACTGCCAAAATCTTGAAGTAAATCGACTGTCACGGTCAGAAACTATAGACACAGGTATACCATGTCTTGATACCACTTCATCAATATATAACTTGGCTAGCTTATCTATCGGTGAAGCTACTTTCATTGGTAAGAAGTGAGCACTTTTAGTTAAGCGATCCACGATTACCCAAATAGTATCATTACCTTTTAACGTCTTTGGTAACTTAGTCACAAAGTCCATGGTAATCTTATCCCACTTGCATTCATGAATTTCCAGAGATTGTAGACTCCCATAAGGCCGTTGATGTTCGACTGTAACACCCCGCTTACCACGACACAATATTGTCCGCTTTGCCCCACTGGCTCACGGCTTTGTTCTTGGCGACCTGGCGAGGACTTCCCAAGGACTTCCCAGAAGGTCACCCATCCTGGTACTACTCCCACCCAAGCACGCTTAACCACAGAGTTCCCAAGGAACCCGCATGCTTGTGGCCCCAAAACGCGTTGTGTCTGGTAAGGCCAAGGTTTACTAATATACCCAGCATCTCTCCTGTCCACGGCCGATGTGGGATATGCCTAAGGTGTTACACACACCCCCCTTAGGGACTCATCGTCCTCGATGAGGTTTGCCCCACCATCCCGAACGGCACAAGAGTGGCTCTGATACCATTTGTAACACCCCGCTTACCACGACACAATATTGTCCGCTTTGCCCCACTGGCTCACGGCTTTGTTCTTGGCGACCTGGCGAGGACTTCCCAAGGACTTCCCAGGAGGTCATCCATCCTGGTACTACTCCCACCCAAGCACGCTTAACCACAGAGTTCCCAAGGAACCCGCATGCTTGTGGCCCCAAAACGCGTCGTGTCTGGTAAGGCCAAGGTTTACTAATATACCCAACATCTCTCCTGTCCACGGCCGATGTGGGATATGCCTAAGGTGTTACATCGACCTTCACCAACGAACACGTTACATATTTCTCTACACATTGTGCCACATCTAGCTTCATAGCTGGCCATCAATAGTGTAGTTTCAAATCTCTACACATCTTAGTACTCCCAGGATGTATAGAATATTTGGACTTGTGGGCGTCTTCAAGAAGTAACTCTCGGTTTGCCCCAATCTTTGGCACCCAAATACAACCTTGAAATAATTTGACCCCTCGACTATCTTCAGTCAATTGAAGATGTTGCTTAACCATAACTTCCTCTTTCAGATTTTCTTCTAATAAAGCTTCCGTTTGTGCCACTTTGATCCTTTCGATTAGACTCGACATCACATCAATCCTGGCGTTAGTCGCTTTTAAACACCCACTATATTCTTTCCTACTCAAGGCATCAGCTACTACATTTGCTTTACCAATGTGGTAATGCAATTCACAATCATAATCCTTAAGTAGTTCTAACCAACGTCGTTGCCTCATATTCAGCTCTTTCTGATCAAAAACGTGTTTCAAACTTTTATGATCAGTGAAAAGTGTGCACTTCATTCCATACAAGTAATGCCGCCATAACTTCAAAGCAAACACGACAGTTTCCAGTTCTAAATCATGGGTAGGATAATTCTTTTCGTGCTCTTTGAGTTGTCTTGATGCGTAAGCAATCACTTTGCCACGTTGCATCAATACACACCCTAGACCCATCTTTGACACATCACTATATACAACCAAATCTTATGTTCCTTCCGGTAGTGCAAGGACAAGAGCTTCACATAACCTCTTTTGTAAAGTCCTAAAAGATGACTCTTGCTTTTCAGTCCATATGAACTTTACATTCTTCCGCGTTAAAACCGTCAAGGAAGAGACAATCTTAGAAAAATCTTTTATGAATCTTCGGTAATAGCCTGCCAAACCCAAGAAACTCCGAATCTCTAATGAGTTCTTCGGTATTTCCCAATTCATCATCGCTTCTATTTTCGCCAGATCCACTTTGACACCTTCAGAAGTAATTACATGACCGAGAAATTGTACCTCCTTTAACCAAATTTCACATTTTGAAAGTTTGGCGTACAATTTCTCTTTTCATAGAACATCTAAGACTTCACGAATGTGACATTCATGATCGACTTCATTCTTTGAATAAACAAGTATGTCATCAATGAATACGATGACTGACTTTTCTAAGAAAGGTCGACATACCCTGTTCATTAAATCCATGAACACAACAAGGGCATTTGTTAACCCGAAAGGCATCACGAGGAATTCATAATGCCCATACCTTGTTCTAAAAGCCGTCTTGGGAACATCTTCATCCCTTACCCTTACTTGGTGATAGCCCGACCTTAAATCAATCTTAGAAAAACATATCGCACCCTAGAGTTGATCAAATAAGTCATCAATCCTTGGGAGTGGATACTTATTCTTAATGGTCACTTTATTCAATCCTCTGTGGTCAATGCACATTCTCATAGTGCCATCCTTCTTCTTGACAAATAACACTAGAGCTCTCCAAGGTGATGAACTTGGGTTAACAAAACCTTTCTCAAGAAGTTCTTGGAGCTGAGACATCATCTCTTTCATTTCAGCCGGTGCTAAACGGTACGGCGCATGTGCTATTGGTGTCGCTCCTGGAACAAGATCAATTTTGAATTCCACTTGTCGTTCTGGTGGTAAGCCTGGAAGATCATCAGGAAACACATCTGGAAATTCACATACCACCCTTATATCCTCCATTCGCTTCTTTTTAACTTTAACATCGACCACATATGCCAAATATAATGAACATCCTTTCACTAAACACATGTGAGCTTTAGCTATAGAAATCAATGTAACATCCCCTTTTCTCTTTTCCCCATAGATGAGTACAACACCATTTTCGGGCATAGGGATCCGAATTAATTTCTTAGCATAAAGAATTTCTACCTGATTACTCACCAACCAATCCATACCAACAACAATATCGAACCCACCTATTTCCATTAGAATCAAATCAATTGGAAATTAATTTCCTTCTACCATAAGGGTGCAACCTTCAAGTTTCTCACGAACTAAGACTTGACCCTCGTTAGCTATTTCAACTACTAAGGCATCTGCCAAGGTAGTGACATGTATAACTAACTTTTGGTAAAAAGATCGTGATAATAATGACATATTGGCACCACAATCAAATAACACATGTGCATGTATAGAGTTAACAAGGAATGTACCAGAAACTACATCTGCCGATTCTTTAGCCTCTTCAGCCGTCATGTGAAACGCTCGACCCGCTGGTATTGAGGTATTAGGTTTTCTCTCTTGATTCCCATTCTTCTTTAGTTTTGGGCAATCCATTCGGTAATGACCGGACTGCTTACATTCAAAACATGTCGGTCCTTGGATGGGACAATTCCCCATAGTGTGACCACTCTTACCACACTTGAAACATTCTAGTGAAGTCACTCGACACGGACCAAAGTGTTTGCTTTTACATTTTTGGCACCAATTTGGTTCCCGACGAGACTCAAAACGAGTGTTCTTGATAAAGGGATTAGGTCTTTGCGAAGATTCCGATCGACCTTCCCACTTTCTCTTCTCTCCCACTTGAGCTTTCTCAGCTTTATCCTTTGCATAGACTTCTTCTATAATCTTTGCTTCCTCAATTGTCTCCCCTCAGAGTCAAAGCTTTGGACTTTCTGACTCTTGACATCATATCAACTGGTAAGCCTTTCAAATACGCCTTAATCTTTTCTTTTTCAGTTGGGGCCACATGCCCCACTAAATTCAACTTCTCCAAAAAGACGCGAGCGTACTCCCGTACTGATGAAGTACCCTTCTTAAGCGTTCTGAATTCTTCTTCAATCCGGTCTATTTCGTTTTCGTTGCAGTATTCTTCCAATATCTTCCTTTTGAATGATTCCCAATGTAACAACACACACCAAACTATCTTGCTAGAAGATACATCTTTAAATTAAAACGCCAAAAATGGCTCAACATAGTCATGTTAGCTCCAATATTTCTGTTTGTAAAAGTAGTGAAAAATAGGCTAAGTATAGAAGCCTCCAACAGAGGCTCTGCCGAGACACCAAGAAGACCGAATGCAAGAATCAACAGAAGACTACTCACAGAGGACCGAGCCGCAGAATCTCTGTCAGACTTGACAGAGCCTCTGCGGTATACTAAAGACTTAGAAGAAATCAACAAATATCTTTCTACTGTTCCAGGATCCGTTCATCAACTTGTACGAGGAGTGCCCTGACAACCTCCACGTGTCAAACTCTGATAGGGCTCAGTACCAAGTTGATATCAGCGCATTTAATGCATGCAGTACCTGCTACTGTTCATACGATCCTGTCTACTATAGATCAATCCTTATTGTCTAAAGTATTGTAAAGCCCGTACCCTGGTATGCAATTTCTTTTATTAATTCTTTTCTTTTAAGTTTGATTTAATGTGGTTTCCGTTAACGGGGTTAGTCGAGTTGGACCTAATCGTTAAAAATGTCGGAATTTTAGGTAGTTGCGAGAAGGTTTAAGTGGAGGGACTAGAAGTGTCAAAGGGCCAAAATTATGGTTCGGCCCATGCACCAAGGACCGAAACCCATTTCTTTTGTGAGGTGTTGTTGTTGTGACTTGCAAGAGAGGTTAGGAAGAGACACAAGAAGAAAACTTACGGCTATTCCCCTCCCCTTTGTGTCGTCGGCCGGAAGAAGAAAAGAGACCGAGAGAGAGAAAACCGAGAGAGAGGGAGAGAGCGAGAGTGGAGAGGAGGAGGAAGGAGGAAGGAGGTCACCGGCGTGAGAGAACCACCATCGGTTTCGGTGTGGTTACGTCGTGTCGTCGTCATCTCGAGGTAAGAACTTTCATCCGTTCTTTCCCCTTTGTCGTTTCGATCGCAAAACCACCACCACCACCGCCGCAGCCGCGGCTGCCGGCGGTGGGGCCGCCGCTGCGTGCCGCCGGGTGACGGCAGGAAGGGTGTGTACGTGTGTTTTCGCCGGAAGTTTTTTGGGTGTGGTTTCGCCGGAAGTTTTTTTAACCGCCGCCGCCGCCAACGGCCGTCGCGGCCGAAGGTGGCAGTGGGTAATACCTATAGCGACCTTGTTACGCAACACCCTAAGCCAAAACTGGAATCACAGGTCTGAATGCTTAAGTCGTGGCTTAATGGGTTAAGATTTAAAGATAATCAATGTTTGTCATTTCATGTGAAAGTCACAGTTTTCTGCCTCTGTTTTGGGAAAGCCATAACTTTTTATAGGAATGTCGTTTTGGGCTGAAACCAGTGCCAAAATCTCCCATTCTGAGTCTAGTAAGTTTCTTATGTTTTGCGGAAAAACCAGTTCGGACCATAGCTAGTGTCAAACTGCTGTTTTGTACTGAAAGGTACCGTTTTTCACTGTGCAGCAAGCCGGTTTTGTAAAATTCGTTATAAATTCTAGGAAAATCGTTAGGACGTGTGTAATACGTCCCTGGAAAGCTAAGACCCGGATCTAGCTGTTAATTAAATTAAATCTCTGTTTTTCTGGGTTTAGGGAGGTCGAAACAGGTCCCGAACAGACCTGGTATTCTAGACCGAAAAGTCGTTTGGCGATCATTAAATCGTGCGTTACATTTTAGGGTCCGGGCCTCGTGTTAATACTTTTTATCTTTCGTTTAGGTGTCGGGAAGTGATCTTGGATTCGAGGACCTTGTATTATTGTTTGTGAGCTAGGCGCGCTTACGAGGTGAGTTCTCTCACCGCGTAGTTAGGAATTTCATGCATATCGTTATTTTGTGCTACGTGTTATTACGTGTTATTATGTGTTTACGTGAACTAGTTGGGATGTGATAATTAGTTGTGATTTGTTGAATCTATATGTGGATTATTTATGCTTGCGTACACCTCAGTGGGACTGGGGGGCTCGGTGGGACCGAGGGCTCGGTGGGACTGAGCTAGTACAATTATATTATCTTTGCTCGGTGGGACCGAGGGCTCGATGGGACTGAGCTAGTACAATTATATTATCTTTACTCGGTGGGACCGGGGGCTCGGTGGGACTGAGCTTGTATCGATATATTTTTGGTGTACTCGGTGGGACCGAGGTTCGTATTTATACATTAATCATTATGTGGTTTCATATTCGTGGTGATGGTGATGTTGCCTACTTGCGAGTAGGGGTGATATACGTGGGGTTGCTACCTGCGTGTGTGGTAGGGCTCACTAAGCGTTTAGCTTACCTTTTCCCAATATGTTGTGATTTCAGGTGCGAGCGGCAGTCGGGCTTGACGGTACACACTCTAAGCGCGGGGTGTCAAGAATTGTTTAAATTTCACTTTCAACCTTTAGATTTTATTTTATAAGACTTTCGCTGCATAAACTTTAATGACTGTTTGAGTTAACGACGTTAATTTCATTTGAGTTACGAATTATTAAATTGTGGTTGTTTTATAATGAAATGCATGTTTTAAAAATTTTAAATTCCTTGAAATTTTTGGGACGTTACAAGTATGTCCCCTTTGTAGTAGTATAAATAGAAGACTCATGTTGAGTTCTTCTATTAACAAGAATCAGATATTAAGCTACGCACAAACACACACACCAGCAGATTTCTTGTTATGTTCTTGGTGTTCTTGATAATATCAAATACAGTAACCTTTGAGATATTTATCTGTCATCTTCATTACTTATTTGATATTGTGTGTTCTTCTATCTTAGCATTTCTTTCAGTTCATTAAATACGCTTCCGCAATATAAACCTATCTGAACTAAACTGAAAGAATCATCATTGTTTAAACAAAAAGAAACCAACAATTGGTATCAGAGCTAACCTTGATTTTTAATGTCAAGGGATCCAATCTAAACAATGATCTTTGGTAGAAACTTGGATTTTTAACCTATTCTTCATAAACAGTTTATGTTTTTCTGCCATTTTCGATTCATTCGAACTTTGGTAAACCTACAGAATCTGTTATTCTGGTTAAAACACCATTTTTGTGCTAAGTTGAAAAGCTGTTAAGCTTAGAAACTTCATACGAAGCATCCACTTCTCACTCTAAAAAGGTTTGTTGTTCATACCCCATTTTCTGGATATTTTCTCTCTCAAAATGACAAATACAAACAACTTCTTCACTGCTGGTTCTTTAACCAAACCCCCACTCTTCTTAGAGACGAATACCCTCAATGGAAGATACGTATGATTCACTTCTTTGAGGGTACTGATAAAGAACTCGTTTACTATCTCCGTAACCCTCCTTTTGTTCCTATGATAACAGTACCACGTATTCCTTCCACAGACGACACACCAGAAATCCCTGAACACGAAAAACCAAAAGCTCAGGGTAAGTGGTCCGATTCTGTTTGGGCAAAATATGAAGTGGCTCAGAAAACAAAAAGACTTCTGATCATGGCTATTCCCAACGACCTTTTCCAGTCCCTAGATGCATGTGAATCTGCATATGATCTATGGAAGGAACTGGAAAAACAACTAGAAGGGGGGCCAAAACTCAGAAGAACTGCAGAGCTCAATACATAAACGAATACTATGCATTTAAAGCTCTGCCGACAGAAACTCTGCAGTCTACATATGATCGGTTCAACTCGCTAATCAACAAATGCAAGAAGTTCGGAATCCACAAAACTTCTGAAGAAAACAATGTCATGTTCCTTAAAAGTATAAATGGAGAATGGCTCCAGTTATCTATGTCTCTTCAAACAAATCAAGACTTAAATTCCTGGACTCTATCAGACCTCTATGGAACATTGGCAGCCCAAGAGCCTCAAGTAGCACAAACAAAAGCCCAGATCAGTGCACCTCTTGCACTAGTTGGTAAGACTACAGAGGCTAAAGAGAAACCAAAGAAAGAGAAAACTGCAGAGGAAAAGAAGGAGAAGAAGAAGAAAATCATGATAGTTGATAGTGAAGAAGAGAAGGAAGAAGAAGAAGAAGAAGAAACAACCCTGGCCTCGATAGCTAAATCATTAGCACTCTTGACTAGGGAATTCAGCAGAGGATACCAGAAGAAGACTGGTAATGAACGCTACGAAAGAGAAGGGTCAAACGAAAGAAACGACAGAAGTGGTGACCGACAGAGGTCAAATGACAGAAATGACAGAGGTAATGACCAACAGAGGTCGGACGATAAAACTGGCAACACTCCACAGAATCAAGAGTGTTACAAATGTGGTAAGCCAGGCTTTTACACAAATGAATGCAGAACCGACAGAAGTGGTGACCGACAGAGGTCAGACGACAAAGCTGGAAACGCTCCACAGAACCAAGGCTGTTACAATTGTGGAAAGCCAGGTCACTTCGCCAACGAATGCAGGAGCAAATCAAATCGCCCTCAGAGGGATGCTGCTTTCTACAAAAAGAAAGTTGAATACTATGCTCAGAAATCCTTAATGGTGAATCAAGAAAACTGGCTATCAGATACATCCTCTGAAGGAGGAGAAACAAAGAACGCCCTGTTCTGTGGCATGGCAGAAGTCAGCTCTGGCTCTGATAGTGAGGTATCCACTTCTAACTCTAACTCTAATACAGCAGAAGCTGATTTGCTTAAACTTAACATTGAATACACTGAACTTAAACAGACATGCGAAAGTGTTCAGAAAAAGCTCACCCAAAATTTTTCTAGAAAAGGAAGAAATTGAAACAAACTGGAACAAAAAATTAAATCCTTTAAAAGAAAAGATTTCTGAACTTAATTCTTCTTTAAAAACAAAATCGAAAGAACTTATGGACGTTGAGTGTGACAGAATGAACATCCTAGCTCTTAAACATTATTTTCAAAAGGAAAGAGAAGTCCTCTGTCAAGATTTACTCAGAAGAGATCTTTTAATTAAAAAATTTCAAGATGCACAGAAGGTGTACGAGAAAATCAATACACAAATAGGGAGACGGGGAATTGGCTTCTGTGATATAGATCCATATACAGGAAACAAAAGAGACAAATCTCTGTCTTCTCTATTTTATATAGGATATACAAGAAAACCTGGATTTCCAAATCTACTCTCTGTAAGTAAAAGGCAAAAAGTCTCTGGGGAACCTCACAAGAGGAAACCTCTGAAGATGACAAATGTGTGGTTTGAAAACACAGATTTGTCACCTTCAATCTCTGTTAAAAGAGAATCCAAACCTAAGAAGTATCTGAAAACTCAAGATCAGATAGGAATCTTCAAGTTTGGTGACCCCGAGACTCAAACTCAAGTTGCATTTGTCTGCATGATGAATTCTGAAAAGAACTTATCAGCAGAGGCACCTGAGTTCAAGCCAAACCTTACAAAAGAAAATTTTGATATCTCTGAAGAAATCCTCTGTACACCTTCCAATGATCAAAATCTCTCTGAAGAAGACTTAACAGATACTTCTGTTGACTTAGAAGATAGTGCCACAAAAAAGGAAGAAAGTGAGTATGGCACATGCTCTGAAAGTCCAGCCTCTGTCGAAAGAGAACCAAGTGACTCAACCTCTGTTTATGAAGACGACTCATCCTCTGGCGAATCTGAGACTGACTCCATGTCAGAGATAGTACCTCGTGACACAGATTATTTTAAACCATCCTCTGAAGTTCTTAACAGAACTATTTCTCCCAAGGAGAAAATCACAAAAGTTCCAATCTGTCCAGACTTTCTGAACATGTGTATACAAACCAAAACCTCTATTGAGCTTGAGAATTTTAAACAACAGAAGGAAATGTCCACTAAAACTCCAACAAGTTCAAAGATTTTGAAGCCCTTAAAACCTTTTAAAGAAAAATTAACATGGCAACAGAAGGGTAAATGGACCAAAAATAATAAATCTTTTTCTTCTGTGATAGTGAAACCTGCAGAAGTTCACCACAGAAGGGGTACACAGAAGGCCGCTCTCAACAAAGGATTTTGCAAACAACAATCTAGCCTACATAAACCTTCTTGTAATAGAAAGTCGAATGTTAGGATAAATTGTAATGCCTCTGTACCCTCATTTAATGTCTTTAATGAAAAGTTTCTCTTCGCACATTCAATACTGTCATTGCTTTGATCTCATGTTTCAATTAAGCCAACACTTCTCAGGTCCAAAATGTTTCCTCTCTGTACCCAAAGAAAATGCTAAATTCAAGGGTAAGAAGAAACAAAATGGTTCTTCAACAGAAGTTAAAGGCAAACTTGAAGACCCCTAACAAAACTGGACCCATTTGGATATGGGTACCTAAAACTCTCTGATTGTCTTGCAGAAGCAGTATGTGCCGATCTGGTATCTAGACTCCGGATGCTCGAGGCACATGACTGGCGACAGAGGTCTTCTATCCACATACAAAGAAAAACACGACGGTGGATCTGTGACCTTTGGAGACAACAAAAAGGGGTACATTAAAGGCTACGGAGTCATAAAGAAGGAAAATATAACCGTATGCAAAGTTGCATATGTAGATGGCCTTAAACACAATCTTCTAAGTGTAAGCCAACTCTGCGATACGGGTTTCGATGTGATGTTCAAAAGAACCTTCTGCTCTCTACAAGGTGAAGACACAGGAGTCGAACTTCTGCGAGCCGAAAGAAGAGGTGATCTGTTGTTGGTCCCGAAGGGCTATACAAGTTTGTAGAAGGTGGGGGGGGGGGTTGAATACAAACACAGATTTTACTTTTCTAAATTGTTTATTGATAAATCATTAACAATTTACAGCTTGTTACAGAACAAGATTAAGGATAAACCTAAATCTAAACAAGTTGGAACACTAAGTTTCTTGCACTAAGAAAGAGAAGGAAATTACTAATAATAACCTATCTCAAGATAAGAAATATGACTTGTCCAGATTTAGCAAGTGCTTCAAAAATGAAGCTGGAGTCTTTCTTATATACTGCATGCATTTAATGCATGGCAGTTTACACTTTACACGTGGCAGCAGCTGATTGGTTGCATGTCATTGACCTTTGTTGACAACCTTAGTAGCCGCATGTTTGAACAATGTAGTATCAGAGTGGTTGTACGATTTCAGACAATAAGGAGGTTCTTTTCTGACATATCGTACGGAGTCGTGCAAGGGTGGTTAAGACAAAAGTACTTTGTACGGAGGACTTCATGATCAGATTTTTGTTGATTCAGCGCTTTACCATTGTTTATCAGTGAATGATAAAGTTCAGCGATAGCTGAAGTCTTGTACTTGATACTTCACGTTGAGTGGACAAATCTGAGTCTTCGCTGATCCGCATTAGTTCATTAGGAGACTTGTCGCTGGTTCTTGAGCTTGATCTTCGTCTTCAGCGTAGAACCTATGTTGACGTGAAACTTGTCTTCAGAGATCATAAGTAAACAATTAACTTATCAGCGATCACCATAAGGACTGAACATACTCAGAGCATTATGGTGAACAATGTTCGCTGAATGTTTAATCTAAAGAGCGAGAGTTCCTATCAGCGATACTATAAGATCTTAGTACTTATCAGCGATAGTGAAACTCTGATACATATTGTTTACTTACAATTTTCACTAAGTATATAAGAGAGGGTCATTATCAAATCACTGAGGGTTTGGATCAACAATCTCCACCTATTTGATTATGACATAGCAACAGAGAAAATTGCTATATAATGAAAACATAAGGATAAAAAGAACTCATAAAATATTTGTCCCTTTTACTGTTTTCTGGGATCTTTTCTGTACTGATGGAGTAAAGTACTTTCACTGAAATCTTTCTTTAAACTTCGAATCAGATTACAAAAGGAAGTGGAAAGATTACAAGTACAAGCGAAATAAATTACAAGTACAAAAGAATAACTGATACAATAGAAGAATGAGGCGATCCTATCAGTTTATAAAGGTTCTTCCTTAATGAGAAGTTCATCAAGGGTCTTTGATGTGGGAATCATCCAGTCAGGAACATTTACTCCTTGATTCCTTTTGTTCAGCGCTTCTTCAAAAATCAAGGGTTTAAGATGCCGTGCCTGAATGTCGTTTTTGAAATCACACCAGTAGATGAGATCTTTCAGCTGTTCGATGGGAGTGATGGGAAGCGCAGAGATATGTTGAAAACGTTTTCGTCCATCATAGTCAATAAAGAATATCCCATAGGGTTTGCTTATGACTTTTCCAGGGATGAAAGTCTCACCAAGAGGAAGAGATGTGTCAAGTGCAGAAAGGTCAGGTTCTGGACCAATGACTTCATCAAGAGAAAAACCAATACCTGTTTCGTTTCGTATACGAGGACCATCATCTGAAGATTTAGACTTTTTCTTTGCAGAGGCCCTTCTTTTCTGACTTTCGAGAGGAGGAGGAGGAGGAATATCTACACAAGAAGAGACTAAGTCGATCTGTTTGTTTATCAACTTTTCAACATGATCCTTGTACTTAGACTGAGACTTCTGGATGGCTAATCTGATCTCCAACCATTCAGAGAGACCGTACTTCGTGATGGCTTCAGCATAGAATTTTTCGTACTGTCCATTCTCTCTGAATATCTCGATTTCAGCGATTGAAACTTTGAGGGTTGATCTTCCAGCGATGATTACCTTGATGATTCTGGTAGGTCGATATCTAAAGTGTACCTTTTCTTTGCACCATATTAAGGTAGATTGAGACACAGTTCTCTTTTCTTCAACGATCTTCTTGGCGTCTTCCCATAGCTGACGTTGAACTTCGATTGGAGTTCTTTTCAGCTTGGGGTCTTTCACTGATTGTTGAGTAAGCCGGATGGCGAGTTTTCTGTCTTTTTCTTCAGCTTCCCTTCTTTCAGTGATTAGACGTTCAGCTCTGAGGTGATCCTTGTATTCCTTTTGAGAAAGTTTGAACTTTGGAGGAATAGAAGGAAGTTGATCACGCTTCAGAATGATTCGCTGAGCCTCGAACTTCTTTATTATCTCTTCTCTTCTTTTCTGATCCTCTTCACTTGGTTTTTGAGGAACCAAGGAAGGTCTATTTTTGTGAGAGAGCATCTGTTCTTCAGGTTCATAAGTCTCAGAGATCAAATCTAAGACCGTGATTATTTCTTCAGCGTTGGGAGCTGGGATTATTGTTGGTGAAGTCGCAGCTGTAGAAACTTCAGCAATATCCTCAAACAGGGGAGAGGACTAGCTGAAATACAGCGATCGTACGAGTAAGAACTTGGGTAGAACAGAGATAGAGAAAGAATGTGGTTGTGTATAGAGGTTTTATGGAGAGGAAAGCTGATAATGTGTATAGATAGAGGAGGGATGAGTGTAAGATTTAGTGTACCTGACAAACTGGCTTTGGAAGCGAGATCGTCACATTGTCATTGTCTTCAGCGACACCTTTTCCTTTGCCCTTGTTAGCTTCAGACGCTGAAGGCTTTGATTTGGTCCGCTCCCCTGAAGGTTCGTTTATTACGATCCCTTTAAGAGCTGTAGTCCTCTGAGCAGGCTTGACGATAAAGGAGTCATCATCATCATCATCGTCGTCATCATTCTTTGGAGAAGAGGATAGATCATCATCAGATAAGTCAATGGCTTCTTCATCTTCAGCATCTTCTTCGAGTTGCTCCCCCTCAGATACAGAGGTAAGCTTCTCGGTTCCCTCAGGGTTTTCATCTCCCTGAGGTCCAGCGGTTGTTTCTTCACTTGTCTTCTCACCCTCTTCAGTAAGGGTGAGGTCTTCAGTCTTCTCCCCCTTGATAGATTCATCATGGGGAAGGTCTTCAGAGTTCTTCTCCCCCCCTTCCTCATGATGAGTGGGGGAGGAATGGGATGACTCAGCAGTTGGTTTTGGTTCCCTGTCTTCTTGGCCAGGGATCCCCATATAATCTTCAATCGCTGCTACTCTGTCTTCTAGGCCAGTAATAGCAGGATTGATCTTCAAGAGTTCAGCACAATCCGCCGTAGTAAAATGTGTCGGTGCAGGGGCAGGGGCGGTCATGTTATTCAGGATCTGCTGCATCATTGTCTTCATTGAAGCCACGTCAGTCTTTATTGAATTGACGTCAGTCTTCACAGAACTCATGTCAGTCTTTACTGAACTGACTTCAGTCTTTACAGCAGTCATCTCTCTCTGAAGATTTCCAACCGATGTCTTCAGCGTTGTAAACTCGCTGGACATGGATTGAACTGATGTTTTGAGGGAGGTGTAGTCTGTGTAGAGGTCAGCAAGAACTTTGGCAAAGTCACCAAGAGTTTTATCAACCTTCTCCAAGTCAGCTTTGGAGGCTTTCTCTTCAACCACTGTTGTCAACTTATTGAGATTCTCTCCAGCGTTTGTTACAGCTGTAGAGTTGTCTGAGAGAGTAGTGGTGAGACCTGCCAACTTCGTATCCAAGTTCTTCAGAGAGGCGTTGATGTCTCCCAAATTAGGACCTGTAACATATAAGTATTTATGAACAGAGGAAAGCTCAGAAGTTTAGGGTTCAGTTACAGTGTATATGGGTTGGTGTATACCTGCAGGAGGATTGATGAATTCGTCAAAATCTCTGCATCCTGAGAAGAGTTCCAGGTCGTCAGCTAGAGTGCGTGTACGCATGGTCATCTCTGCAGGTCCTACATCCATCATTCCTTGAAGAGTATCAGATTTAGCTTCTGGAGGAATGATAGGTGCTCCAGTGGTGACAACTGGATTAGAGTCCAATGGAGTAGAGGGAGAAGCGAAGGTTGAGAAAGTTGGTTGGGTGCGGGGTTCAGCGTTGGATCCGCTGAGAATTGCTTCTTCAGTCCGTGGAGAGACTGAAGGAGGTTGGGTAGATTCCAAGTTTATAACCTCAGCGTTTAGAGACGCTGAAGCTGGGATGGAATGGGTGGCTTGTTCAGCTGTGGCAGAGCGTACCACTAAACTTTCCTTCAGCTCTTCAAGATGAGCTGAGGAGTCTTCAGCATGAGATTGCTGGGGTTGCTCCTTGGTTTTCTTAGTTTATTTGGAACTAAGTTGGGTAGTTGAGTGTTTCCTTTTATGAGAAGGAATGAAGGTTGCAGCTTGGGTATCAGCGATGGGTTTGTCCGCTGAAGGAGCTGCAGAAGTCGAAGAAGTAGGGTTGAGAAGAGTTAAGAGTGTAGAGAGACGTACCTTGTTTTCCACTGGCTTGAAGTCGAGTACTTTAGGGCCAACCTGAGAGAGTTTCTGGTCACCCTCTTTTGGGTAGTTGTTCTTCAGGCCTGTTTGGAAGACGACGCTGATGGATCTAGGATATGGAACCCATAGAGATCGGTCAGCGGCGGAGTCTACTCTGAGTACAAGGTCATCGTAGATTATCGATGCCCAGTCAATATGAAGACCTTTCAGCAAAGCATATCCCATTGCTTGCTGAGGTTGAGCGGCTTGATCAGAGGAACCGGTCTTTGCAGTCATGCAGCTTATCAAGTGAGCGAAGATGAAGTTCATCTCGCTGGGCATTTTTGACTTCTTGATGAGGGTCAGTTTCTTCTCAGGCTTCTTGTCCCTCCCAGTTTCCCAAACATAGCCCATTGCATCAAAGAATGCAGTGATGGCTTCCCTATCAAAATGTTTCTTGTGGTCAGGGAGAGGAATAAAAGGTTTTTCTTTTGTGGCGATGGGAAGGCTCATGGCTTTGCGGATAATGGCAGGGGTGATCTTTATTGTGCCAAAATCAGTATCACAGAGGATGCAATCAATTGTCTTTGAGGAGTCTTTGGTTGATGGTAGCTGAGAGTGTCTGGCAGAGTACCAAAACTGAGATAGTAGTAGCTGATGTGCAGGAGGTGTTATGGTCAGAGCTGTAGAGAGGCAACAGTTTTTCAGGAAATTCACAGCATCATTCAGATGTGTGACTTGCTTTCGAGGAGGAAACTCGAATAGCGCATATAGGTTGTTTGTTTTTGTCCAATCAAGTTCTTCAAGAGTGAACTTGACCTGAGGAGCCTTGATGATTTCCAATTCCTCAGCAACAACAGTGTTCTCAGCGGTAGGAGTGTCAGAAGATGCCATTTCTGTATTATCAGTTCAACCAAAGATATAGCAAATAAGAATAATCTTAATGTGGAAAGATTTTCCAATAAGATGGTTCGAATTTTGTCCATTTCATTCAGACAAAAATGTCTTAATGAAGATTAGGGTTTTTCTTGGTTTTGAAAAAGAAACGCAAACCAAAAAAAATCTTGTTTTCCAGTTTCCTTTGAGAATTAGGATTCTGGAGAAACGTATGAAGAACAAGTTTAAGATTTTGCGTTTAAACTTGAAGAACAACCATGAAAGGTTGTGTTCATAAAACCATGAAAGAAATGATTTCATTTTTGAAAGAGTTCTTTTGTTTGATCTTGTAAAAACAATGAGAAGATCATTAACAAGTTTTAAGAAACAGGTAAATAACAGAAATATTAACCTGTTTTGTTGAAGAAGAAGAAGTTCTTGAAAAACTTGAGAGCACAAATGCAACAGTAATTTTATTTTTCTTGCTTGGAGGAGAAGTTTTTCGCGTAAAGGAAAAAAAATATAAACCCAAAAAGAGTTTATATAGTGAGATTAGAGAGAGAGAGAAAAACTCGAGCGGGAAAGTTTTTCATCATGACACGGACACGTGTTTGCATTTGATTGGATGGTAAACGAAACGTGCAAACGTGTGTCAGAAAAAGAACGTGTCGGGGCTTATCCGTTGTAATGACGTCACAACTGTCCTTTCATTTTCTAGGATGTCTCTGAGGTTTTGAAAACTCAGGGACACTTTTGAAAACAAGAAGCACCGAATAGAAATATCATTGTTGGTTTTAGAAATTTCGAAGTATCGCTGATTAAGGAAGAGATATTCAGCGATGCAATTTGTTTTGAAATCTTGCATTCACATGCGATTGTCAGTGAGAGAAAAAACATACCTTGATATCAGCGAATTAAGTTTATTCAGAGAGAAATGATTGAATGGGTTATACAAGTTGATTTTATCCTATCGCTGATCAAATGTGAACCGCTGAAGATTTTACTCTTCATAGTTCAGCATTCCAAGCTCGCTGATGAGAAAGTTGAATCTTGTCTCATCAAGTGGTTTGGTGAACAGATCAGCTAACTGATAATCAGTTGGGATAAAGTGAAGTTCTATATCACCATTCATCACATGATCTCTGATAAAATGATACATGATTTCGATGTGTTTTGTCTTTGAGTGTAGCACTGGATTGTTGGCTATAGCGATGGCACTTGTGCTGTCGCAATAGATTGGAATATTTGAGAGCTGTAGGTCATAGTCCAGTAGTTGATTTCTCATCCACAAGACCCGAGAACAACAGCTTCCAGCAGCTACATACTCAGCTTCAGCTGTGGAGGTGGACACTGAGTTTTGCTTTTTACTTGTCCAACTCACCAGCTTTCCACCCAGGAGCTAACAGCCTCCTGTGGTGCTTTTCCTATCCAATTTGCAACCTGCAAAATCACTATCTGAATAGGCGATTAGATCGAACCCTGAGTCTTTGGGATACCAAAGACCTAGATTCGCAGTACCCTTAAGGTATCGAAAAATTCGCTTTACAACGGTCATATGAGATTCCTTAGGTTCAGCTTGATATCGTGCACACAAACAGGTTGCGTACATAATATCGGGTCGGCTAGCTGTAAGATACAAGAGAGAGCCAATCATCCCACGGTACAGCGTGACATTAACAGGAATACCTTTAGTATCCTTATCTAGTATCAGCGGTGGTGCCATAGGGGTTTTCATAGATGAACTCTGAGTTAAATCGAATTTCTTCAGCATATCTTTAACATACTTTCCCTGATTAATGAAAGTTCCTTTTTCATTTTGCTTTATCTGAAGACCAAGGAAATATGTTAGTTCACCCATCATGCTCATTTTATACTCATCTTTCATTCTATCAACGAAACGAGTATAAAGATCAGGGTTAGTAGAACCAAATATAATGTCATCAACATATATCTGAACAAGGATGATATGACCTTTTACTTTCCTGAAAAATAGAGTCTTGTCAATTTTACCACGCTCAAATTGTTCGATATGGAGATAAGTAGAGAGAGTGTCATACCATGCACGTGGAGCTTGTTTTAAGCCATAAAGTGCCTTATCCAGTTTATAAACATAACCTGGACGCTTAGGATCTAAGAATCCTGGAGGTTGTTCCACATAGACTTCTTCATTCAGCTTTCCATTTAGAA
Organism: Saussurea involucrata; assembly: GCA_033807775.1. Lineage (NCBI taxonomy): Eukaryota > Viridiplantae > Streptophyta > Magnoliopsida > Asterales > Asteraceae > Saussurea > Saussurea involucrata. The sequence goes on along the minus strand of CM066314.1, from coordinate 58,753,992 downwards.
ACGCTGACTTAACATCCATATGATATACTTTGAAGTCTTTGTGTACAGCGTATGCTAAGAATAGACGAATAGATTCTAGTCTTGCTACTGGAGCAAATGTTTCGTCGTAATCTATGCCTTCCTCTTGTCTGTATCCCTGAGCAACAAGACGAGCCTTGTTGCGGGTTACAGTTCCATGTTCGTCCAACTTGTTTCGATAGACCCATTTAGTGCCTATCACTGTCTTGTCAGTTGGTCTTCGAACAAGTTTCCAAACTTTGTTTCTTTCGAATTCAGTCAGCTCTTCTTGCATGGCGCTGACCCAGTTTGGATCTTTGAGGGCATCATCTATCTTCTTTGGTTCAATCAGAGAAATAAAGTTAACAAATAAACAAATATTACCTGCACTTCGTCGAGTCTGAACACCAGCGTTTGGATCACCAAGTATTTGATCAATTGGGTGATTTACAGTCCATCGCTGAGCCGGAGCGTGAGACGCTGACTCAACCTGAACTGAAGGAGCTGAAGATGAGGCTTCAGCAGCTTCTGGAGTATCAGCCAAGAGAGGAATGGGTGCAGTTGTCATTATATTCACTGATTGCTGAGAAGTAGATGGAATGTCTGAGACATTTGGTTTAGAAGCAGGTATAGTGTTTAAAGGAACAACTGAGACCCATGATGTTTCAGCTTCACTATTCTGCATGTTTGGAATGATAGTAGGACTATCATCTTCAACTGTATGAGTATGAGGAATGGGAATATCTTCTGAATCACCAAGATGAGAAAACATCCATTGATTCAGTTCTTCAGTATCAGCGGACGGTTTAGAGTTCGCTGAACGGGATTCGTCAAACGTGACGTGAATAGTTTCTTCTACAGTTTGTCTTCTACGATTGAAGACTCTGAAGGCTTTGGAGATTGAAGAATATCCAAGAAAGATTCCATCATCAGGCTTAGGATCAAACTTTCCAAGGGCATCTCTATTATTCAGTATGAAACACTGACATCCAAAGATGTGAAGAAAGCTGATTGAAGGCTTTCTCCCATGAAAAAGTTCATAGGCTGTTTTATTGAATCTTTTGACTATCAGCGACCTGTTTTGCGTAAAACAAGCAGTGTTGACAGCTTCTGCCCAAAACTGAGTAGGCAGGTGAGAATCGCTGAGCATTGAACGTGCAGCTTCAATAATTGTTCTATTTCTTCTTTCAGCGACTCCATTTTGTTGTGGTGTTCTCATTGACGAAAAGTTGTGAGAAATACCCTTGCTCTCAAAGAAGGAATCAAGAGAATTGTTTTTGAATTCAGTCCCATGATCACTCCTTATTGAGCGAACGGTCAAGTTGTTCAGGGTTTCCATCTTCCGAACAAAGGTGATGAGTTCTTCAGGGGTGTCACTCTTGGAACGGAGAAACATAACCCTTGTATAACGAGAGAATTTATCAACTATGACCAGTGTATATTTCTTTCCAGCGATGGATTGTTTGTTAACAGGGCCAAACAAATCCATATGGAGAAGTTGTAGAGGAGATGACACAGATGAGAGAGCCTCTTATGCCATAGCCAGTTGACATCAGATGAGGCTTTTGAGAAGAAACAGGAGTTTTCAGTGGTTGTTGAGTCCATGTTTATTACATAAACATTTTCCAAACGATAACCGCTGAGAGCTATCTTCTCCTTTTTGTCAGTGACAAAGCAGGATTCCTTAGTAAAGATTACTTTGTTATCCTTGTCGCAAAGCTGACTGATGCTTAAAAGATTATGCTTCAGCCCTTCAACATATGCGACTCTTCTGAAGGTTGTTGTACCATTAGAGAGTACACCAAACCCTCGGGTATGTCCTTTTCCATTTCCACCGAAAGTCACAGAGGGACCCTTCTCTTCCTTGTATTCAGCGAGCAGGCTTTTCTTTCCAGTCATGTGTCTAGAGCATCCGCTATCGAGATACCAGATACCCTTCTTAACCTGAGTAGCAGAGGTTGAAGTGGAGGCAATGTCTGAACTTTCTCCCTCATCTTCAATCTTGGCCATAAGACAGAGATTGGCTTCATCATCTTCGGAGTCAGATGATGATTCTTCTTCATCAGAGGCAGCCCAATCATAGTTAGCCACCAGGCCTTTGCCTTTCTTCCTAAAGCTTTTTAGCTTCGCATAGTTTTCTTTCAGCTTGGCGTATTTGTCATCTTTATTCCTGGGAATAAAGGATTTCTTGGGAAACGCTGAGTTTCTCGAAACTTTCTTAGACCTGCACTCCTTAGCGAAATGTCCTATCTTTTCGCAGTTAAAACAAGTAGCAGTAGCCTTATCAACAGGAGCTGATGATCTGGGCTTGTCAGTAATGGAAAGAGGTTTATTCTTTCTGAACATCTTCTTTTTGGCGAATCTCCTGAACTTTTTAGTGAGGAGAGCCAAAGATTCATCATCATCTGAAGAGTCAGAGTCTGATGACCTTTCATAGTTACTTTCCAACTCAGTGATAGTGACCGAGGGTCGCTGAGTGGAAGGTTCCTCTGAGATTAAAGCAACAGGGGTGCTTTTGGAATCTTTTACAAGATTCTTCTTAAGATGACTCTATTGCTCATGATTCAGCATCGTGCCATATAAGGTAGAAAGGGTCATTGATTTTAGATCCTTCGACAACTTGAGACACATAGAATAACTGTCCCAGCTTTCAGGTAAACATTCTAAAAACTTTGTCAGCACTTCAAAGTTAGAATATTCCTTACCAACAGTTTTCAGATCTATTATTAAACAGTTAAAACGTTGGTGTACTTCAGAGAGAGTTTCATTCTTACCACAAATGAAGCTTTCGTACTGTCTTACCAGGTTGATCTTTCGAGAGTCCTGTACTTCAGAAGTACCTTCATACTGAACACAGATTGTGTTCCACATGGCTTTTGAGGTTTTCAGGTTCATGACGGAATGGTAGACTTCGTCAGGAAGAGCCATGGAGAGTATGGATCTGACTTTGGTGTCGATAGTCACTTTCTTCTTATCTTCGTCAGTCCACAAATGAATTTCTTTAGGAATTAGCCTTTCTGGAATAGCAGGTCTATTCTCAGCGGCTGGAACTGCAGCATCAATTCTTACAGGAATATATGGGCCGTTTTCAAGATAATAAGGCATAGTAGGGTCTACACCTTCTAAGAAGAGAATCATCCTATTTTTCCATAGATTAAAATTATCTCTAGAGAATCTAGGGTGTTTTGCAAGAGAACCATTGTCAATATAGTTTGTGTTTGTGTTGGTAGCCATTTTCAGAAATAGCAAGTAAGAGAAATCTTAGTATAAATTTGATCTTGTTTATGAGATTAAACAAAACAGCTCTGATACCACTTGTTGGTCCCGAAGGGCTATACAAGTTTGTAGAAGGGGGGGGGGGGGGTTGAATACAAACACAGATTTTACTTTTCTAAATTGTTTATTGATAAATCATTAACAATTTACAGCTTGTTGCGGAACAAGATTAAGGATAAACCTAAATCTAAACAAGTTGGAACACTAAGTTTCTTGCACTAAGAAAGAGAAGGAAATTACTAATAATAACCTATCTCAAGATAAGAAAGATGACTTGTCCAGAGTCAGCAAGTGCTTCAAAAATGAAGCTGGAGTCTTTCTTATATACTGCATGCATTTAATGCATGGCAGTTTACACTTTACACGTGGCAGCAGCTGATTGGTTGCATGTCATTGACCTTTGTTGACAACCTTAGTAGCCGCATGTTTGAACAGTGTAGTATCAGAGTGGTTGTACGATTTCAGACAATAAGGAGGTTCTTTTCTGACATATCGTACGGAGTCGTGCAAGGGTGGTTAAGATAAAAGTACTTTGTACGGAGGACTTCATGATCAAATTTTCGTTGATTCAGCGCTTTACCATTGTTTATCAGCGAATGATAAAGTTCAGCGATAGCTGAACTCTTGTACTTGATACTTCACGTTGAGTGGACAAATCTGAGTATTCGCTGATCCGCATCAGTTCATTAGGAGACCTTTCACTGGTTCTTGAGCTTGATCTTCGACTTCAGCGTAGAACGTATGTTGACGTGAAACTTGTCTTCAGAGATCATAAGTAAACAATTAACTTATCAGCGATCACCATAAGGACTAAACAGACTCAGAGCATTATGGTGAACAGTGTTCGCTGAATGTTTAATCTAAAGAGCGAGAGTTCCTATCAGCGGTACTGTAAGATCTTAGTACTTATCAGCGATAGTGAAACTCTGATACATATTGTTTACTTACAATTTTCACTAAGTATATAAGAGAGGGTCATTATCAAATCACTGAGGGTTTGGATCAACATCTGTATCTCATGAACTTCTGTGCCAAGAACAAGGAAGAAAAGCTCTGCCTTGTTACATGCAAAAGCGAAGAAGCCTGGTTATGGCATAATAGGTTCTGTCACTTAAACTTTCATACTCTAGATAAACTTGCAAAACTTGATCTAGTCAAAGGTCTGCCAGATGTTAAGTTTAATAAAGATCATTTATTGCGAAATGGGAAAACTCAAAAGAGCTTCCCATAAAGGCAAAACTGATGTGTCTTGCCCTAGGATTCTGTATATGCTTCATGTTGACCTCTGCGGTCTAATCGCTACACAGAGCCTAGGTGGCAAGAAATATATACTTGTTTTAATCGATGAGTATTCAAGATTTACATGGGTTGAATTTGTCAGAAAGAAATCAGATGTTCCAAACATTCTGATAAATTTAATGAAAAGAATCCAAGTTTTGTATGAGTGCAGGATCCAGAAACTAAGAAGCGACAATGGCTCAGAATTCAAAAACTCTGTCATTGAAGCCTATCTTACAGAAGAAGGAATATCACAGAACTTCTTTGCTGCACGCACCCCACAACAGAATGGCGTGGTTGAACGAAAGAACCGCACGCTTGTGGAGGCTGCCAGAACTATGCTAACAGCATGTGGATTACCAATGACATTTTGGGCAGAAGCAGTATCGACCACTTGCTATACCCAAAATCGATCAACCATCGTAAAGAGGCACATCAAGACACCATATCATTTGATCAACAAAAGGAGACCAAACATTAAGTTCTTCCATGTATTTGGATGCAAATGCTTTGTCTTAAACGACAGAGAAGCAAGAGGAAAGTTTGAAGTAAAAGCTGATGAAGGCAAGTTCATTGGACACTCTGCCGCATCCAAGGCCTACAGAGTCTATCTTCTGATGTCACGAACCATTGTAGAAAGCATCAACGTGTCTTTTGACGATTCTTTCCAAATGACTTCTGAACAAATCAGTTCAGAACTTGGGCTAAAAAGAGAATCCTCTGGCATCTCAAAAACAAGAGAAGAAGACTTAAATCTTCTATGTCAAGAGATGTTCCATGATGACATTGATCCCTCTGCTGTAACCGTCAGAGCCTCTGGAGGATCATCTTCTGTCAGCCAGATCGAGACAGGTATATCTCTAACTGGTCCCTTAAATACTTCATCCTCTTCTGTTAATCATACAGATGCAAATGCCGAGGGGGAGCCAACAGAAGGTGATACAACAAAGGATACTACCACAGAAGCTACTGAAATACCAACTTCAGCAACTACAGAGGAACCAATACCAGAGGAACACGACGACTCAGTCTCTACTTCCTCAGAGGAAAGAATACCAACACTCATACCAATCATCCCACAAGCTGAAAAACCAAGCACAAATACAGAAGCACCATCTACAACAGAAGGTGCACCAGAATAACAGAGCACAACCTCTGTAGATCAACTTGATGACTTCGATGACCATCTCCCAAGAACAACTCAATGGACGAAAAGCCATCCACCAAGCCTTATAATCGGCGATCCTTCTGAAAAGGTCAAAACAAGATCAGCCACTGCTAATTTTTGTTTCTTTACAAATTTTATCAGTATGATCGAGCCAAAAAGGATCTCTGAAGCCCTAGATGATCCAAACTGGGTAGATGCTATGCAAGAAGAGCTTCTACAGTTTGAGAGAAACAAGGTATGGACCCTAGTACCTCTGCCACGAGGGAAACAAGCCATAGGGAGAAAATAGGTCTTCAGAAACAAGAAGGACGAGGATGGGGTGGTCATTAGAAACAAAGCAAGATTGGTGGCCAAGGGATATCGTCAAGAAGAAGGCATTGATTACGATGAAACTTTTGCCCCTGTCGCACGGCTCGAGGCTATAAGAATATTTTTAGCCTTTGCAGCCCACAGAGGTTTCAAAGTATTTTAAATGGATGTAGAATCGGCCTTTCTAAATGGAGAAATCCAAGAAGAAGTCTATGTCCAGCAGCCACCAGGGTTTGAAAGCTCCAAGTACCCAAAATACGTGTATTACCTTGACAAAGCTCTGTATGGATTGAAACAGGCTCCAAGAGCATGGTACGAAAGACTCTCAACCTTTCTTCTCAATAACAACTACGACAGAGGTACGATAGATACAACTTTGTTTTATAAAAGGAAAGGTGATGAAATTATGCTTGTACAAATATATGTGGACGACATTATTTTTGGCTCTACAAATGCACAACTGTGCAAAGATTTCGAAAAACTCATGCAGAGTGAGTTTGAAATGAGTATGATGGGAGAATTAACTTTCTTCCTCAGACTCCAAGTAAAACAATCATCAGAGGGAATTTTCATAAATCAAGCAAAATATGTCTCTGACATGCTTACAAAATTCAGTCTCTCTGATGCCTTTGTAATGAAGACCCCAATGGCCACTGGAAATAAGTTATACTCAGATCCAAATGATAAATCTGTAGAGTGCAAGCTCTACAGAGGTATGATTGGGTCTCTGTTATACTTAACCGCAAGTAGACCTGACATAATGCATGCCACATGCCTCTGTGCAAGATATCAAGCTAACCCGAAGGAATCCCATTATATTGCTGTAAAGAGGATCTTCAGATACCTCAAAGGGACCAAAAATCTTGGCCTATGGTATCCGAAGAACTCTGGTTTTGGTCTTAAAGCCTATACAGATTCAGACTATGGAGGCTGCAAGCTCGACAGAAAGAGTACCTATGGGAGTTGTCAATTCCTAGGTGGGAAATTAGTTAGCTGGACTTCAAAGAAACAGAACTGTGTATCGACATCTACGGCAGAAGCTGAATACGTTGCTGCTGCTAGCTGTTGCTCCCAAGTTCTGTGGATGAAAACTCAGCTAAAAGATTATGGTCACAACATATACAAGATACCTATCTTCTGTGACTCAAAGAGCGCCATAGCCATCTCTGCCAATCCAGTACAGGACTCAAAAACAAAGCATATCGACATCCGTTACCACTTTCTAAAGCATCATGTTGAATATGGCACAATCGAAATGCATTTCGTGTCTACAGAATACCAGCTTGCAGACTTATTCACCAGAGCACTAGATGAGAAAAGATTCCTTTTCTTGGTGGGTAAGTTGGGAATGATTAACATGAGTTAAAACCTCTGTAAGTATAATTCTATCCTCTGTAAATATGTAAATATATTGTTTTTATTGTTTTTGTTGTCTGATTTATTTCTGTATGTAAATTCTCCATCATAAAAGGTTCAAAAAATTCACAGAGCTTCTGTGGGTCTGCTCAGAACCTCTGACGGCCTACACAGAACCTCTATTGAACTTGACCTATGTTCTATGCAAAACTTATCTCATTTGATCCAAGCATAGGTCAAGGGGGAGCAGAAGGAAACCTTGAACTGATTTACAGAAGTTGTTAGTTCAAGGGGGAGCCAAAGAAGAATTGTGATCAACAACAACCACAGAAGTCAAGTATTTAACCGAGGTCAGAAGAGTCAAAAAAGTGAGTATCTCGTACAAATCCTTCTTGAAAACAATTTTCTAGGACACAAACTTTCAAATATGTCCTAGAAACCTTGCTTATGACATTCCAAACAAGAAATAATCAAAACACTTGATGAACCTTCCTTTATGAGAAATTTAAGGTTCCAGAGCCTCTGCTGAGCTAAACAGAGCTTCTGTAAGACAAATCCTCCAATACTGCAAATATCATACGGGAACTCGATCAATCATCTTGAATGTCATACAGAAGGTCTTTAGTCAGAAAGTTCAACATACCACAGAACTTTTGCTGACTAACCTAGGTATTTAAAGACTACTCACACAAAATCTTTTTAGAAAATAGTTTTCTAGGACACAAATTTCCAAATATGTTCTAGAAACACTTCAAAAGACATCTCAAAGTTTAAATGAACAAAAAGATTTATGAGCTTCCCGTTATTAGAAATTTAAGGTCATAGAGCCTCTGCTGAGCTCAACAGAGGCTCTGCTAGAGAAAAGCTCTATGATCGCAAATTTATAATGGAAACTCTATCGAATCATCTTGAAAGTCCACTACAGAGTTCTCTTGTACAAATGCACGCATAAAGACACTGAAAGGTTAGTCACAGAGCCCATTCCATCACAAGAATCTCTGTTGATTAACCTAGGCAACTATAAGAGATACGCGCAGATAACTTTTTCACAAACAATTTTCTAGGACATCAACTTTCAAATAGGTCCTAAAAACATTGTTAAAAACAATTAAAACTTTGGATGATCAAAAAGTTTCATAAATTTTTAGTTATGAGAAATTTCAACTCATAGAGCTTCTGCTGGCTCTGACAGAGCTTCAGAACCTCTGTGAATACAATTTCTACACTAAAAATCTATCGATCCTCTCCAATGCTTCTCAAACGTTTTTGGTAAAGGTCCAAGCAACAGAGGATATAACAATAAGGTCAGAAAACCACAGAGCTCCTATCACTACACAGCTTCTGTCATTTTCTGATACTTAGGGAAATTCTGCAAAAGTAATGGTTAAATTCTGCGAGTGAAAATCGTGTGGAGATAAAGAAACCCACGCGCCAAACATTAATGGGCCGCGTACGACGCCCCGTCGTACTCTGACACTGCTGACGTGTCACATTTCCATTGGACGTACATGGCACACGTTCTCCTGGAAAGTTGAACCAGCCGTATACACTCAAGTGCGGACCCCAAATTTTATTCACTCTAAAATATTACCTCTTCAGATTCTACCGTTACCTCTCAGTATAAAACCCAAGTTGCCAATACTCTCAAACTTTACGAACATACACTTTCTTCTCCGGCGAACTTGTGCAAAAACCTGCAAATTCTTCATTATTCATCTTTTTCTTATCCAAGAAATGGCTTCCACCTCTCACGCTCAGGAAAACTCCCCTGCTCACTCTCCGGCGAACTCCCCTGAACACTCTGAAAACCCAGCAATAGCCAGAGACCTGGAAAAGGACAACTCCGGCGACGAAGCAGACTTTGCTCCGACCACACACCTTCAAAATTTCTTAGAATATGAACATTTTGATAATGTTCTACCTTTAAAACCAAATAACCACTACCTGGTTCCATCTAAAACCGATTTTGGGGAAGCACATGCTCTTCTTCTCCATATCTTGGAAAACCACATAATCTACCCTCTCCTAACCAAAACCGTCGACAAAATCCCTGCCAGATACCTAAATCAATTCTGGCAAAGTTGCAGATTTGATCCAGAGGATAGACAGATAAAGGGATACATTTCCAAGCCAGATAAATCCGACCACCTTGAACTCAAGTTCAACAGAACGATGTTCTCACTTGAGTTTAGCTTACCCACCAGAGGTCTTCTAGGGATAAAGGCCTATGCAGAGGAACCCATAGACGAAGAGCTCTGCAGGTTCATTGAAATGTTGGGGTACAACTTACCACTCAGAAAAAGGAATGACTTCCGCAGAGGCAGATTTCCACCTCTGTGGAATACACTCTTTTCCATACTCAACAGGTGCCTAACCGGAAAAGTGGGCAGTCCAGATCAATCTTCACACCAGATCTTAGCAATAATGTACGGGGTCTACTACGACCTACCTCTGGACTTCGCCACACTTATGATACAGGAAATGGTTAACACCATAGAAAGAAAAATCATCTTCCAGAGTAAAAAGGGACAGAAGAAAGAAGCTCTGCCTCCTCTGCAATTTCAACGAATACTAGGTGTTCTGTTAGAGCCTCTGCTCTTACTTGAAAAATGGCCTATGGAGGGGCCAACAACCAAAATGTACGCCATGACCAAAAACACCCCAACAGAACATGAAGATGGATACCCCTTCTGCAGACCTCTTCCAACCAAGCTTCTAGGATATGCCACGGATGAAACCCTTAGTCTAGAACATATACGCGATCACAGGACTCCAGACCCAAGTCCTGTGACACCCCCGCGTTTAGGAGCCCCCTTAGGAACAGAAGTAGTCAAAAGGATGACAGATGAAGAATGGGCAGTAGCTTTTCAGAAGCATGAAGAAGTTCAGGCCGGATTCCGTGCACAAAGAGAAACCATAATCCCTTCTGCAAAGAAAAGCAAACCCTCTGCCTCTACTAAAAAGAAAACTCACAAGAGGAAAACCACATAGGGTACCTCTACTTCTGTTGCTCAAACACAAAAGTCTCCACCTCATGCAACAGAGGTTGGATCTTCTGCACCTCCCCCTCCTCCAAAGAAAAAGAAGAAAAGAAAATCCAAAACCTCTGAGGAGAGTGCACCGAAACCAAAGAGAAGGAAAAGCAAGAAAAAGACCAAAAAGCCTATCTCTCCTATGCAAACTATAGCAGAGGATGATGTGATAGAAGAAGAAGTTCACCAATCACCTCTGCAATCCCCCAATCCCCTCAACTATGCACATCACGGAGATTTCTCTGACTTCCTCCAACGCCCTGAGTTTGCCAACACTCTTGACACTTCTGGATGGACAGCAGAACACCTCTCCCATGGCTCTACAGAAGAAACAAACTTCAGAATCTCTCCTGACCTAGAAGAATATGATCAAACGCCACAAAACAATCAGTCTAAAACTCCAGAAGTACTACAGAACCCCTTCACTCAACCAAGATTTGATGTACAAAGGGCAAGCCCAGAGGAAGAGGTAGCTGCAGAAGAACATCACATGGACACCATGTTAGGAGGTCCAACAGAAGAGATGGCTGAATCTAGGGAGACTAGGGTAGAAGTCTCAGAAGTGGATTCTGATGAAGAAGAAGCAGACCAAATAAGAAAAGGTCTTTATCATCCACATGTCATGCGACTAATTGGGACAAATCCATGCTATGATGATCTAGGGAAAAGCCCAGAAGTCAGGGTAGAAACAGCAAGCCATATGATAGCTACAGAGGTAGAGAGCATAGATGGAGAACAAGTAGTTGGATGCTTCACAGAAGCAGAAGCAAGAAAAGATGCCTGGAATAGTAGAGGCACACAACCAAAACCAACTCCCAGTGCAACCCACATTTCTATTGCCTCCAGTCTAGTGGCAGAGGGAAATATTGAAAAAGAGCAGCACAACTCGACCCCAACCCAAACCATCCGGACATAGGAAATTCTTTCATCCTCTGTACCATTAGAAACCGGGGAAACCATTCCAGGGGAATCCTCTCTAAAGGATTTGCCCGTAGTAAGTGATCAATTGCCCCAGATCACATCAGACATTCCCACAGAGGAATTTGTTTCCTCTGTTACACGCACACACCTAGGCTCAAACATCTCTTCAGAGGAGATTAGAATGCACACAGACGAAGGGATTCTAGACAAATCCCCAAGTCAACTCAAGGATAATCTTGTACCCACCTCTGGAGTGGATCAAGACAATGTCCTTGACAGAACTTCTTTAGAGACTAAAACTCCAAAAGTTTCTTCTCAAGGATTAGAAGGAAATCCTTCCGCCCCCAACATAAAAACAAGGGTGAAAGAAGGTGTCTCAGGAACAGAGACTCACTCTGGGGAAGAATGTGTTCCCCCAGAGGTTACAACTAGTTCACATGTATCAATGGATGAGTTCCAAACCCTTGTCACCTCTGTGGACAATACATTGAAGAAGTTGCAAAGCTCTTTCAAATCTTTTGCAGAAACAACATCCAGGGCAATCCTTAATCTGAACACCAAAATGGACAACCTGTCCACAGAGGTTCAAAATGCCGTAACCCAGATGAAGTCAACTGCTACCACCACTGCTACTTCTGCCGCTACTGAATTCGGAAAAGCCGCTACCTCTGGCTTCAAAGAGTCTGTCAAGCATTTCCTTCAAAGGCTGAAAGAGCAATCCTCCGCTTCTAAGGGCCTTACACCTGAAGATCTAAAGAAGGGATTAGAATAAGTTCAGGAGAAGACTCTGCAAGAAACTCTGGCCATGAAGCCTTCTGACTACATGACCAGAGCTCAGCTGGCAGAGCTTGGGCAAGGGGTAATTAATCAAGTCACAGAAGTAATAGTCGCCTTCACTGCCGCCAACGCAAATTATGTTAAAGACTTCCAGAAGAGCGTCGGCAGAATGCGCTTCAACACAGAAGCAGAGGTTCAAACACTCCTCGGCCTCTATGATGATTTATGCGCCAAGATGATCGCTGCAGGAGCAGTTCCGCCAAAGAAACCTAAAGCTTCATGCAGAACAGAGGGTACTTCAGATAAGGGTCAGGATGACTCTGGTGATGACTCTGATAGTCCACCAGATCATCCTGAGGGGGAGAATCAAGGGCAGAAACAAAGGGAAAAAGCTGCAAGCAGAGGTCTACCAGCTCCACCGGTATCAGCAGAACCAATATCCTCTGCACCCCCAAATCAAACCTAAAGCAGAAACCAGACCACAGAGGAAATAACCACCTCTGTGGAATCAATACCTGAAAAAACCAAAGTACAAGAATCAGCAGAAGATCAACAACAGTCCACAGAGGCAATAACTACCTCTGTGGAATTCCCCTCTATATTCGGAGAAGATGTCCAAACCCAAGAAAACTTCCAAATTCTGACATCTTCTGAAGAAGAACTACCTTCCCGAACACCTAAAACAAACCCAAGAATCAAAACCATTGCTCAAAAACAGATAAAATATCTGAGCAAAACACCTGAAGCCTCTCCAACAGAACCCAAATCACCAATCAAGCCCTCAGAAACTCAAGTGTCAAAACCAACAGAGGCAACCCCCACAGAACCTCCTACAACAAAACCCTCTGAAGCTCAAAAGCCAAAACCCACAGAGGATACCCCATCTCTACAAGCAGACAAACCAACGACGAAAGACAAAGGCAAAGGGATTATGACAGAAGAACCGCATAAGAAAAAGCCCAAGCATCAACCTTCGACAGAAAAACTGATGAAGAGCTCTTTCAATGCGTATATAACACCAAAGCCTGAAGAAGAAGACTGGGCTTTCGGCGCTACACCTCTGTCAAACATTCCTGTTCTGGATCCAAAGGCACCTCCTGCAGAAGATCGAGTGGCAGAAGTAAAAAACAAATTGGATGCTCTGCGCAAAACCTTGCCTCAACCATCACCACCACAAATGGAAGAGGTAGTGTACAGGTACTTATACAGCAGAATGAGCATAGATCAAACGACACCAACCATTCAAGATCCTGATTTCTGAGCTGACCTTGAAAACCTCTTCACCAGAACAAATCCCAAGCCAAAACACGAAGTCTTCTCATCCTCCAAAATCATCAAGGTCATCTACTGGTAAGTTCTCTAAAACCAGAACCTGGCCTATGGTCTCTTACAACATCTACAAGGTCAAAAGAGAGGACAAATCCGAGAACCAATTCTCTGATGCAGATCTTAGGAATCTAAATCCTTATGACCTACCTGATCTTCTGGACTGGACGAAAAAGAACTTCACAACCGATCCAGTTCGCAGAGCCTACAGGGTGATCAGAAAGGCTATACGCGAGAAGCTTCTGCTATACAACATGGTTGATTTCCAACTAGCTAGAGACCTTGGAATGAAGAACTTGGTTGTTCAACCGCCAGAAGACTACTGCCCTCCCTCTACTGTACCAAACTCAATCATCACATCACCAAGGGTCGGGTTAGTGTTTCAAGATCCTGCGGGAAGATCAAGATTGTTCGTAGAGATGGACTGTCAGAAGTACGCAACAAGTACTTTGACAGAGTTCAGAGCAATCCTAGTAGAGCACAGAGGAACATAGCTCATGAATCAAAGCCTGGCCGACAGACTGATAGAGATCATCGATGCAACAATCAACTTCAGAAAACTCTGCATCAGTTTCTATCACGAGCTTATAAAGGAAGGACTCGACCGCAGAAGTTATAAAGACTTCAAAGATGCCAACGTCTGAGTCAATCAAACAAATCCTCTGTAATTTTTCTTTTCAAATACAATCATATGTAAATGCCTCTGGCATAATCAAATGTGAAAAGAAAAGTGTTCTTAGTATGTACTTAGCCTAAAAACCCATGTACTTTTCAAATTTTCATTTTTCACTACTTAGGGGGAGATTGTTAGCTCCAATCTTTCTGTTTGTAAAAGTAGTGAAAATAGGCTAAGTATAGAAGCCTCCAACAGAGGCTCTGCCGAGACACCAAGAAGATCGAAGGCAAGAATCAACAGAAGACTACTCACAGAGGACCGAGCCGCAGAATCTCTGTCAGACTTGACAGAGCCTCTGCGGTATACTAAAGACTTAGAAGAAATCAACAAATATCTTTCTACTGTTCCAGGATCCGTTCATCAACTTGTACAAGGAGTGCCTTGACAACCTTCACGTGTCAAACTCTGATAGGGCTCAGTACCAAGTTGATATCAGCGCATTTAATACATGCAGTACCTGCTACTGTTCATACGATCCTGTCTACTATAGATCAGTCCTTATTGTCTAAAGTATGTCCCCTTTGTAGTAGTATAAATAGAAGACTCATGTTGAGTTCTTCTATTAACAAGAATCAGATATTAAGCTACGCACAAACACACACCAGCAGATTTCTTGTTATGCTCTTGGTGTTCTTGATAATATCAAATACAGTAACCTTTGAGATATTTATCTGTCATCTTCATTACTTATTTGGTATTGTGTGTTCTTCTATCTTAGCATTTCTTTTAGTTCATTAAATACGCTTCCGCAATATAAACCTATCTAAACTAAACTGAAAGAATCATCATTGTTTAAACAAAAAGGAACCAACAAGTCACACTATCAAGATTACAGACTGGGTTTGTGGAAATAACCCTAACTACAACTGAGATCATAACTACAAAATAAAAGGAAAACCTTCTAATCCTTTGTTATCCCAATAACAAGTAATCACAATCAAGATGTGTGTAGAACTCTAGTCATCTCTCATTAGAATGAAGAAGTCAAAATACAAAGTGTAGAGAGAATTACAGAGAGTTTTCAAAGTATATCTATCAAAGTGTTAGAGAAATAAAGGTAATCTAGGCTATTTATACCTAGACAAACAATTTACAAAATGACCCCTCAACTTGAATACAACATATAAAATTGACACTAACATTCTCCCCCTTTGTATTCAAGTGAGCCAGGTAAGCTTTAACCATGAAGTTCTTTCGGTGGAATGTATGTATATCTTTCTGATCCCAAAGATAATTTCAAACCTTCTGAGTGAATTCCAATAATCTATTCGGTCTTGTATCGCTTTCAAGGCATTGTTGATCAAGACAATCTCCTTCTCTTTCAGAGGCACCTTTCTTTGTTCATCCAATCTTAGCTTTTCATTCAGCAGAATCTTGATCATATTGAGCGTTCCATCAGAATACAAGTTGACTTCAATCAGCCTCAAGAACTTCTTCTTCTTTTGCCCGTTGTGATACACAATATCGAACTCTGGTTTTTCCAACACGGTATAAAGAGGAATACCTTAAATGTCGGGTAGGTTTCTGTTTGGCCTTCTTTTGTTGACTCTGATCTGATTACTTTCCAAAGCCATTTGAAAATCGGTTAAGTATGAAAGCTTGATCAGGTTCTTCATGAATTGTTTTAACGCTTGGTAGGCTTCAGAGTAAGTGATGTCTTTGATAGGCATCCGAGCAAGAATGTCATACAATCTGAAGAAGTCTGCACAGGTTAGGGATTTGAAATCTACTTCACAGAAATTTCACTCCTTTTCATATGATCTGAGGACGTAGAATCTCGGATAAAAGACATTCAGAATCTTCTCCGATTCAATCTTCACAAGCTTAACAATTTCTTTATCTGTTCTGACTGCACTGAGCTTTTGATATTTGTCACCCATCATATACAAATATTCAATCTGCTTTGGACGTGGAAGTTTATCAATTGAATAGAGCTTTACCTTATCAATTGGCTGAATCTTTTTTCACAAACAAGTCACCCCTTATATCTTCTTGGAATGGAGTAATGATTCTTGTTCGATGAGAACGTTTGCCAATCAAAGCTTCTCTATCAATTAACATTTGTAGATTACGTAATTTTGCCTCGGAGACTGCATCTCTGATTTTGCCTTCAGGTAGATCAGGTATTATCGGAATTTGTATCACTGGATCAGGTTGGTTACTTTCTTTCTTAGAATCAGAATCAGGTTGAACGTTTCCACCATAAAATACATCATCCATCTCCTCTTTAATCTTTACCACAGATTGATCTTCATCCGAATTAATATAAATCAAATCCTGTAAGAACTCATCTGCCATGATTTCCTCATCAGTTCTGTTATCACATCCTTGAGGCTTTTCAACCCTAGGATTGACATAATCCAGAACACCAATATCAGCACTTTCGCCCACTTGAGTACCACCAACATTACCGGTACCCGTTTCCACGTTTGTTTCCACATTTTCAGTCACATGAACACCCGGACCACTACCTTGTTCAACCCTTTGTCTTACAGTAACTATCATACAAGACATGTACGACTAGGATTGCTAGTCGTATAAGGCTTGTGCGACTACTTTCCTGACTTGGAAAATTTTTCAAAAAATTGAACTTTTCAGATTAAAAATTGTTCAGTGTTCATTGAAAACATTTTGCTCCCCCTACAAAGATGCATAAGCTTTGACAAAATGATTTTTCATCTAGTAGGGTTTGCCAAAATCATTTAAGATAGAACACTCACCTTTGTTGTTTTGCTCAACCACTTCTTCTTTGTACAATGCTCCCCCTTGAAAGATGCTTACAAAGATTTATAGCTCCCCCTAAACACATGAACTACACATAAAACTGCACAAGTAATATCAATTGAAGTACATACGGTAAAAAGAATAAAATTGAAATCTACTTTGTAAAATACTGAAAGAAATATAACTTTGAGCAAATCATAATGAATATTCAATATTATGAAAATAAGTATTCTTCACTCAAATTTATCAAAATTTGAATGACTAAGAATTATTTTCAAAATGTTCAATAAAAATTATGACTTATCAAACTTTCAAATTCAACATGCCTAGCTTTGAGACAAGAAAGTTGAAACGTTTCTCATCCAAAGCCTTGGTAAACAAATCGGCGAGTTGAAATTTAGTAGAAACAAAATAGAGTTCAATTGTACCTTTTTCGACGTGATCTTTAATAAAATGATACCGTACGTCGATGTGCTTGGTTTTCGTGTGTTGAACCGGATTCACAGATATTGCTATGGCGGACTTACTATCACAGTAAATTGGAACCTTTTCGTATCGACACGCAAAGTCCATCAGTTGGGTTTTCATCCAAATGACTTGTGAGCAACAACTAGCGGTCGCGACGTATTCTGCCTCCGCCGTAGAAGTTGACACACAGTTCTGTTTCTTTGACGACCAACTTACCAACTTATCACCCAAAAATTGGATGTGTTCGGATGTGCTTTTTCGGTCCAATAAGCTACCACCATGATCCGCGTCGGAGTAGGCTGTTAGCTAAAATCCCGTGCCTTTGGGATACCATAGCCCAAGGTAGGTAGTTCCTTTGAGATAGCAGAAGATGCGCTTGACGGCTCCTACATGAGATTCCTTAGGATTCGCCTGAAATCTCGCACAAAGATAAGTAGCGAACATAATATCCGGGCGACTAGCAGTTAAGTACATTAAAGATCCGACCATACCTCGATATTGTCGTATATCAGTTTCCTTACCATGAGGATCTGGACCAATCTTTGATTGTGTTGCTATCGGTGTTCCAATGGAAGTACAATTTTCCATTTTGAATTTCTTCAAAATGTCAAATATATACTTTGACTGGTTGATGAATATTCCCGTGGAAAAATGTTTCACTTGCAATCCTAGGAAGAAGTTAATCTCCCCCATCATGCTCATCTGAAATCTAGTAGTCATCAGATCAGAAAACCATGAACATAAACCAGGGTTAGATGCACTGAATATAATATCATCTACATATATTTGTACTATTACCATCTCACCGTCTTCACGCTTGACAAACAAAGTCGTATCAATCTTACCTTTTTCAAATCCCGAGACGAGTAGAAATTGAGATAGAACGTCGTACCAAGCTTGCGGTGCTTGTTTCAACCCATACAAGGCTTTATCCAATATGTAAACGTGGTTTGGATTTTCCTTGTCTACAAAACCTTCGGGTTGTGAGACATATACCTCCTCTTTTAGAATTCCATTAAGAAATGCTGTCTTTATGACCATTTGATAGACCGTAAAGTTCTTGTATGCCGCGTACGCCAAAAATATTCCGATTGCTTAAATGCGTGCGACTGGAGCGTAAGTCTCATCGTAATCTATCCCTTCTTGCCGTCGATAGCCTTTAGCTATAAGTCTCTCTTTATTACGAACTATGATGCCATCTTCATCTTTCTTATTCCTGAACACCCACTTTTTTCCAATGATGCTTTTATCAGCCGGTCGTGGAACGAGCCTCCACACTTTCAGTGCTTCGAATTGATTTAGCTCTTCTTGCATAGCTAAAATCCAATCCGGATCATTCAACGCTTCTTTGACTGTGAGTGGTTCAATGTTGCTTAAAAACATTGAAAACATACACTCATTCACGGTAGCACTCGAGCGAGTCTGAATTGGTGAACTTGGATCACCGATAATTTGGTGAATCGGATGAGCCTTCGTCCACTTGGTTGTATGAGGGTGAGGAGCATAGGATTCTTGAACATCTTCAAGAGTAGCATTCGTCTCTTCTTCGGTTGGAGAAATCATTGGTTCAGCATTTGGAAAATCTGTAGGTATACTAGAAGATTCCAGTTGTGGCTGAGGAATGGTTGGTTCAGTAACCGAAGAGCTTGGATTTTGTGTTGATCCTTCCACAGTAGTTGTAGTCTCTTGTTGTGGAATAACAACTTCTGGTACTTGAACATTCTGAACAGGAGTGGAAACATCAACCGGTGTTGAAGTAGATGCACCATTTTGAGTAGTTGTCGCATCGGAAATTGTTGTAGGTGCTTGTACCATCCTGTTAGAATCAACAAACCTATTGTAAGTACCATAAAATTCATCATAGAATTCATCAAATAGTAAATCAAGATCAGTTAGTTGAGATTTCGAGGTAGAAGGTTGATCCTGATTGGAATTTGAAGCAGGTTCTGAACTGAGATGTCCAGAAGCTGATATTCCAGTTATAACGGGTTCTGAACTGTTTTGGTCAGAAGCCAATTCGTGATGTTCGTCGAATTTGACATTGACACTTTCCATTATATTCCTTGATTGCTTCGGATATATCCTATATGATGCCGATGAAAAAGAGTATCCAACAAAGATACCATCAATCGCCTTTGGACTGAACTTGTTTCGTTGTTCCTTGTCGTTCAAGACATAACACCTACAACCAAAAACACGAAAATGTTTTATGTTAGGTTTCCGGTTATTCATTATTTCATATGGAGTTTTATTAAACCGGCGGTGTATGACCGAACGATTCTGAGTGTAACATGCGGTTGCTACAGCTTCGGCCCATAAGAATAGAGGTTGCTTTAAGTATGCCAACATTGTTCTCGCAGACTCGACTAACGTTCTGTTACGTCGTTCTACAACACCGTTTTGTTCAGGAGTTCTGGCGGCAGAAAATTGTTGCATAATCCCATGCGATTCATAGAAATCACCTAAGACTCTATTCTTGAATTCTGTACCATTATCCGAACGCACGATTTTTACTGAGATCTGCATGTTGTTCTGAGCTGCCTTGATAACACCAATGAGAAGTTCTGAAGTTTCATCTTTTGACCGAAGAAACTTAACCCATGTATATCTTGAGAAATCATCGACTATTACCAAGACGTATTTCCTCCCATTTATGCTTTCCGTTTTCATTGGACCGCACAAATCCACATGTAACAGCTCAAGTATACTCTTCGTTGTCGGTTCCGGTTTAGGCTTGTGAGGAACCCTCTTCATCTTTCCTTTCTCACACGCATCACATAGATTTTCGGCATTGAATTTCAAAGTTGGAAGCCCCCGAACTGAATCTCCTAAAACCAGCTTTTGAATGTATCGAAAATTTAGATGAGATAACCGTCGGTGCCATAGCCAACTTTGTTCTTCGGAAGCTTTGGATAAAAGACACACTTCATTGGTCGGTTTGATATTTGACAAGTTGATTGTATACAGGTTTGACTTGCGAGTTCCAACAAGAAGTTCTGTTCCTTCCTCGGTTTTGACACAACATATTGTCTTCTTGAAGTTCACCTCCAAATCCTTATCGCAAAACTGACCTATACTAAACAAGTTCTGCTCAAATCCTTCAACATAATTGACCTTCTTTATCGTAAGATTATCTTGAATGATATCTCCAAAACCTTTGATAGGAGCAACCTGATTGTTTCCAAATCTTACACGACCAATATCCTTTTCCACAAAATTAGTTAACATGTGTCGTTGACCTGTCGTATGCTTCGAATATCTCGAATCTAAATACCATAACTTGTGTTTCTGCATCAATCATATTGAAACAATTTTAGGTACCCACTTAGTTTTGGGTCCTTTTTGGTTAGATAGAGAAGACGTGTTTTTAGACTTTCGTGTCTTCTTCTTTTTCCTCAAATCTGACTTTCTTTTACCAATTGGAATAAAATAAGAATTATCCCAACAATAAGAACCAGGGATAGCAAACGAACTTTCATATCCACAAACAAAACAAAAACATTCACCATTTTTAAAATCCAACAACTGGTCTTTTGAGTAATCTTTGTATGGCTTTACAAAAGAATTTTTATTACTCGCACCAACTTGTTTATTCTTTGAAAAGCTACTATTTTTATCATTTTGTTTGGATGAATCAGACGTCGTTTGCTTTACCCTCCATTCTCGTTCTTTCTTCTTCGGATTCACAGAATTATCTGAAACAACAGAATGTTTAGAGTTAGAATCTTTAGAACTCTGAACTTGAGATTTCTTTGACACTTTACTCTTCTTTCTTTTCTCTAAAGGTGGTTTCTTTGTGTTTGAACACTCACCTTTATAGCAAGTACTCGAAGATTTTTCTTTGTTTATATAAGAAACAGGTGTTATTAAAATTGGACTTTTCTGAGATGATTGAAATGAATGACCACCACATTGAACACATTTGAGATTCTTTCTTGCAAGAGGCAATAGATCTGAAACATAAGTCTTTTCACTTTTATTGCTAGTATTTAGATCACAATTGCATTTTATACAAGAACTATTGACTTTAGGTTCAGAAGTAGTATTCAACTCAATCTTCTTAGAAATCCTTTTCAGACTATCTTTCCTTTTGCTTTCCTCTTTTTCTTCAGAAATAATAAAATCAGTATGGTCCTGAAGTTTCTTTGAGAAATCAAATACACAAGCTTTTCCTTTTTCATTTTCTATTGGTTTTGACTTGGTTTCGAAACCTTGGTCATTAGGTTCAAAGTCACAATCCGAATCAGAATCGGCGTTGTGAACTTCAAAATCCTTGGAGGACTCAGGTGTATTCCAACTTTTGAAAGCGTTTTCTTTTCTTTCTTTTGCTAATTCCTTTTCTAACTCATCCACTTCTTGAGAAAGCTCAATTATTCTCATTTCATAAGAATTTTTCTCATTTTCAAAACTTACTTTCTCAAACTCAAACTGTGCTCTTTCAAGATTGAAAGAATCTTCAAAATCAGACATTATATTAGGCTTTCTTTCTTTCAAAGATTTTTCTAATGTCATCACTTTTTGAGAAAGCTCACAGTTCTGTTCTTTAAGAAAGATGCTTTCTTCAAGATTGAACCAGTTTTTCAAAGCAAATTGTTTTCTTTCGTTTTCTAACACAATTTCTAATTCAGCTTTTGTCTTTAACAAATCAGTCAACTTCTTTTCAAATGAATTGATTTGGTTTACAAAGTTGACTTTCTCATTTTCCAAATTGGTATGCTCAGAAAGAAGAATATTCTCAAGATCTACCACTTTCTTTGACAGTTTGATACATTTTTGATCAATCTTTTGTTTTGAATCAAAGATACTCTTTATTGATTCAGAAAACTTTTTGATCAAGCCATGTTCAATCTTAATAGTTTCCTTTTTCACCTCGTCATTGAAACTAGAAGATATTTCCTTAAAAGTAGTTGAGAAAATAGTTGAAAGGAGATCATTTTCATAATCAAATTTGATCCTTTGTTCTGTAAGAGAGATTTTCAGTTCAACAATTTTCCCTTCAAGAACTAATGTAGGAACATATTTCTTTGTTTCAACGACTTGATTGTTAGTAACTGACTTTGTATCATTTATGTCAAAATAATTGTTTGGAAGTGGTTTATCTAGATTGTTGAGAATCTTCAACGTCTCATTAGTATAGCAAAATGGAAGTCGGATATGAGTTGTTAAAGCTCTTTTTCTATGTTCCTCTCTTTGTGTTTCCTTTTCATCAGTCCAATGAATTTCAAAATCGGGCCAATATCGTGCGCACCTTAAACATTCGAAATTATATATTGTCGGTACTGCAACGATAGCTTTGGCTCCATATTTTGGACATTCGTAACCAAGTCCCCAATATTTATTGACATTGTTTACATGTCTTGGCTTGTTCATGAAAATTGTTTGAGAAGATTGATCTCTCAAATACAGCTTCTTTTCCAAACTTTCAATTTTGTTTAAAAATTCTGAATTCTTTTCTGAAAGTTTTGTCAAAGAAAAATCACTTTCTTTATTCTTTGATTCTAGATCTTTGATTTGTTTATTCAATTCAGATAATTGAGAATCAAGAACTAACTTTTCTGATTCAAATTGATCATGTTGAGCTTTGAGATTTTTGATTTCAGAACATTTGTCTTTTATCTCAAATTCAACACCATCAACCTGTTGTTTCAACTCAATATTCTTCTTTCTTTCGTTTTGTAGAGTTTTTGTTAACTCTTCAACACATGGTGCCATTACTTCAAATTCACGAAATAAACTAGCATACTCTTCTTCAGAACATGCTAATTTATTTAGTGTGTCATTCAGTTCATTACGCAGATTTATGACTTCTTGATTTACTGATTCAGGTAAAGGAAAAGAATTTACCTGTGAGGAAGTGTCGGACTTATCCTCCTTGTTAGAATCGAATTCTGCTTGACACATATTTGCATGCTCTTCCCTTTCACCCTCGTCATCAGAATAATCAAGAAAATATTCTTCCTCCATCATAAGAGCTATTCCATCTTCCTTTTGTTGTGCAAGAAGCAGCTTTTGTTTGTAGTAATCAGTGTTCTTGACAACCTTCTTTCGACAATCTCTTGCATAGTGACCCGGGGTTCCACAATTGTAGCATTTTTGATTCTCCACAGTCTTCTTATCATCACTCCTTTTCTCTACATTGTCAAAGACTTTCTTACCTTCAGCTTTTTCAGATCTTTTATCCATCACTTCAAACCTTTGTTCTTGAAACGGTTTCCTTTCATAGCTGTTGTTCTCAAACTTTCTCGAACCAGATGTATACCTCAGATTGTTGTTTGATGACGGAGGTTTGTAAAACTTCTTTTGAAAGTGCCTTGTAAGAAGAACCAAAGCTTGATGTAGTTCAACACCATCATCAGAAATATTTCCCTTGAAACCTGTATCAAACATTCCAGATTCATCAGATGTATAGTTGTTCGATTGTACCTCGGCTTGTAGTGCAATCGGTTCTTGAGAGATATCTTTCTTCTTTTTCTTATTCTTCTCCTCTCTTATCTCATCTATTTCTTTCTCATCTTGCAACATCGTCTCATACAATTCATGTAGTGGCATAGTGGAAAGTCTAGGATTTTGTTTCATTTTTCTAGCCACACTCTTCCATTTGGGTTGTAGTGAGGTAAGAAATTTGACATTTAATTCGATCAGATCCTTTTTGATCTTGTTTTTACTCAACTCATTTAGTAAAACCATGAATCTGTCATATGTGTCATGAAGTGACTCATCTTCCTTAGCCTTAAACTCTTCATACCTATTGATGCACATTGTAATTTTCATCTGATTTCCAATCTGAGACCCTTGTAACATCTTCTCTAACTGCATCCACATATTGTGTGCGGTATCTTTGTAGCTATCAATCTTGTTAAACACCTCATTAGGAATCCCCATAATCACATATGATCTTGCCTTCTTGTCAGCATCGTATCTTGCTTTTTCATCAACAGTGTACTCAGAAAGAGGAACCAATCTCATATCTGCGTTTGGTGCATCCGGTTCACGAAAATCCTTAAGAACAGGTTTCATTAGACCATTATGAAGAGAATCTATCAAGTGAATACCATTTGATTGTCGTTCAAGGAAATCTTCAAACCTTTATTTCCATTGTTCATACTCTTTTTCAATCAAAATTGGAGGTCTAGTATCACTTCCCAAAGAGTTCATTATGTCGTTTCTATTCATCTTGAAAATTACTTGTATTGATCTTTACACAGAA
Source organism: Saussurea involucrata (assembly GCA_033807775.1). Taxonomy (NCBI): domain Eukaryota; kingdom Viridiplantae; phylum Streptophyta; class Magnoliopsida; order Asterales; family Asteraceae; genus Saussurea; species Saussurea involucrata. The sequence continues at coordinate 58,729,477 of CM066314.1, read as the reverse complement.
AAATGAATTTGTGAAAAATTTGACAAACTGTCGGGCAACAGTGTACGACTGTCGTATAGAACGTGTGAGAAAGTACAAGTGAACAGTAACTATCGTACAGAACGTGTACGACTTGGGCTTTGAAACAGTAACTGTCGTACAAAAGGTGTGTGACTTGGACCAACTGTCGTATGAAATGTGTACGACTAAGTCCTCTGAACAGTAACTGTCGTATAAGCTGTGTACGACTAAGACCCGTGTACAGTAACTCTCGTACAATACTTGTACGATAAGAAATCTAGTCGGCCAGTAATCGTGCGACAGTTATGATGCTATGAATCATGCGACAGTTATGAACACGATGAACATATAAGCGTACGACAGTTATGAGTTTTAACGCAAAAATTTTCTAAGTGATCAAAAATCCTCAAATAAACACCAATTTACTGGAAACTTCGTAGGGTTGTTCACGATCACACTCTGAGCAACTTTTGTTCTGCAAATGCCACCAAGAAACTAACAGAAATCCATTTCCTGATCTGCACAGTGAACTTTTCGAAAAATATAAAATCTGCCAAAACTTTCGATTAGTGTGTTCTGAAACTGAATCCTTGCACGAATTAATCCAGATGACCAATACGAACAAGTCTGTGCCTAAAGCTTGATCCAAAACAACCTCAAATCGCAGAATCCATGAGTAGTCCGAAAGTGACAAAAAAATTGCCCAAAAACGTCAAATTTCTTCACAAATTCGATCTGCTTGGCTCTAATACCACTTGTTATCCCAATAACAAGTAATCACAATCAAGATGTGTGTAGAACTCTAGTAATCTCTCATTAGAATGAAGAACTCAAAATACAAAGTGTAGAGAGAATTACAGAGAGTTTTCAAAGTATATCTATCAAAGTGTTAGAGAAATAAAGGTAATCTAGGCTATTTATACCTAGACACACAATTTACAAAATGACCCCTCAACTTGAATACAACATATAAAATTGACACTAACATCCTTCTATATGCAACCTCCGCCTCACGCCTTGCCAAACTTCTAAGCAAACTTTCGACTACCTACTTACCTGAAAAAGTTTTAGTTTTGAAAAGCGAGGGTTAGACCATGAGGTCTAGTAAGTTCACTCCACACCAAGTCACACCATAAATATCGCAATTTAAAAATCAGTTATGAAAGAGTTTATACAAATCATAACAAGCATACTTAAAATGATATGCACACATTGACACATGCTACTGGCACACGCTATAGCCACACACACCGTGACATCGCAATAGAGCACACACGCTATGGTCACACACACCGTGACAGCGCAATAGGGCACACACCGTCCATATATGAAACAAATTCATATATAATTATGATGGGACACACCCCTATTTCACACCAAAGCCAGAGCATGGTCACACACATTTAAATCATACATATTGTCACACAATTACTCTTCGCTTTGAAGTAAAAGCAGTTGAAAAGCACACAGTTAGATAATAACCATGCCACACACTTACTCTTCGTTTTGAAGTAAAACCAGTTGAAAAGCACACAGTTAGATAATAACCATGCTACACCCTTGTATAAAATTTAGGTTTAGAAAGACTCACCTGCCGTCCTTGCGAGAAATTCTTACTCGCAACCGATTGCCTCTTCTAACACCTACATTTGCACCCACACACAATACCAGATAAGACTCTGACTTACTGGATTAAATTAACTCCGGGACTTAAAACAAAACTCCGGATCCACACCCAATAATCCAATACCGGGTCTATTATTAAGTCCAAATTCCGGTTTGTATCGCACAAATAAAATATACCGGATCCCATAATTTGCTAGTACCGGATCTAAGTTATGTAAGGTCCAAGAAACTTAAAATGCATTCCGGATCCAAAGTTCACCATACCGGATCCCAAATTGAATAGGCTACCGGATCCCAAAATAAATAAATTACCGGAGCCCACTTCATAATTAATACCGGATTTGTTTTTGTAGTTCCGGCCCAACACAATTAATCCTCATCCACGAAGGAAATTCCGGATCAGCCCATGACCAATCAGATTCCGGTTTCCTTTTCTTGACTTCCGGGCTTTCAGCCCAAACGAGATGTCACTCCGGATCCACTTTCAATAAAACACCGGATCCACTTTATAATGGAGCCCATTCCGGATCCACTTTATCAGAATACCGGATCTTGTAGGCCCAATACCGGAACTTGGGTTGAAAATCAATTTCGGATCCAATCATTTATTTAATACCGGATCTTCTTTAAAAATACCGGTTCCTATTTTGCACAACACCGGATCCACTAAATTTTAATACCGGATCCTATTGAGTTCCGAGAGTTATGGGTTTCTTATCGAGATGCGAATACCCACACACTCTAATCGGTCAATCCTCACAGATTCAAATTTGATAATAGACTAATAGGATTAAGGGGACACTATTACTAGTTGATTTAGTGAGTTAAATCATCAAATCTCTTATATTTGGTCCGATTAGAAAAACACATAGACTCCATCTTTGTTCTAACCAAAAGAAAGCAAAACTCAAACCCTTACATTCTAGACTCACAACTTGCAGAAATAATAAGCAAGGGATAATGGTTACCTTCCAAGATGATTACACATGCACACCCAAATTGAAGAATTTTGATTTGCTTTGTTTCCTTGATCTGCACCCACCAACACCCTTCAGCCGCACACAGTAATCTTGGAACAATGAAAATCCCTAGGGTTTTACACCCTTTTATACTCTCCCACAAACACACTAAACTTTCTCTTTTTCACACTTTGCACCCCAAAACTTCCATTTAATCAAATTAAGAACACGGTTATTACACCCAAGTCATGGTTGCCAAAACTGGAGTCATCATCGTTGATGTTACAATGTTCCACCAGGTTAAAACATTTCCTCTTAACATTTGGGATCCAAAACTGACATTCGATTCTTCATAACATTCACAGGCTCTAAATGCTTGTTCCATCTCTCTAATCCAATTCATGCATGCAATTGGATTATCTGATCCAACAAATTCTGGTGGCTTGCAACTCAAAAACGTCTTATATGAACAAACTTTCTCCATTCTTCTATTAACATTCAGTACTGAATTAACAGGTGGAGTTACAGTGCTGGTACCCATTTCTGGCCTTTGTGATTCAACACTTCTGTCATTCAGTACTTTCATAAACATCTCTTGTTGTTAAGTCAGTGCAGCATTCATGACCCACATCATGTTTTCCATCATACGAGACTCCATAGTAGATTTCGTTGTTACCGGATTGGAAGTACCTCCATTAGTTCCATGTGTTTGACTTCCTCTTTCTCCCAGGATAGGTGGCCTTGGTGGACTCGCATTAGCTCCACCCCTTTCAGGTTGATTCTCCGCAAGTTCGTTTGCCACCCTATCTTCTGAAAAAGTAGAAGATCTGTTTGGTGTATTAACCATCGTATTCTGTTGAAGCACATAAACATAACCATAAGAAATGGCTATACGCAACCCAAACACAAGAAACATACTTTAACGTTCATTAATCACCATAACAATTAGAAACAAGTATGCTTACATAACAATATATTCATAATAACAGTTGCTAATTGAAATTATAACATACTACACATAAGAATTCTCGTTACCATCATCATAGTTCTTAATTCACGTATTTTCGCCGACTCTAAGTCTATCCCGTCTTAGTATTTCTACCCGATCTCACAAATCATAACTTATTCATCTCAGCTTAAGTCTAGGTATCTCATGATCATACCTAGTTCACTTAAACTACAGCTCTGATACCAAACTGAAACACCGTAAAAATCACAATAAATTTAAACCTTAAATTTATCAAAGTATACTACAATATCTCCAAGACTTTCATACACAAATGGAACATTAGTAACGAAGATTCATATTTACAACTGAAAAATAAAAAATAACTTACTAATCTAATCCATAACAATAAGATCAGATTATAAGGGTTGTCTAGGTAATCTTCCAAAATATCTTTGTTATAAACTAATCCCTCCATTTCATCTCCAAAAGCTATGACTCAAAATTCACTATCCGCTCATCACTTCACATCCCTTCCCGAGCCAGTACCTGGTAAGAAAAATTAAATTGGAAACATTAGGCTTGCGCCTAGTGAGAACATCCAATTAAAAACAAAACGTTTTATAAGCTTTGAAAACCCAATTTGTAAACAAAGCATATAAATAACCTTTTCACGAACTTTCTTACCGTACACACATCTTTCGATGACGGGAATCATACCCGATTCCATGAATATGACAAACACTAAGTAAGTCATAGTATCACGTTTAAGAGCGCCACTACGAATCACGGAGGATTCTAGATTATAGCTCATGTCCAAGAAATTACAATTAAGCGCTATACCTATTTCTTGGTGTGGAAGTAGGGATTACAATTAAGAGCCATGCCTATCCCTTATCTTCCAATAGAAATCGGGAATTACAATTAAGCGCCATGCCTATTCCACGATTTCATGTCACAATACGAAATGAGAATTACAATTAAGTGCCATGCATATTCCTCATTTCAAATCAACGGGAATTACAATTATGCGCCACGCCTATCCCACGTTTATCAAATAATGCTAGTGCCTATGGATCCATTACATTTACTAGCACACGTAAATACACATGCTTATGTATCATTTCCTCATAGCGTTAACGTATTTATTTAAACAATGAAATTTAAAATAACATTGAATGAGGAATCATCCTCTATAAGATTTTTCATTAAACCTCCCAAAATGGAACTCTATTTAATCATCTTATATATCCCCCTCCGGAGATATAACTTCCGGATTTCGGATATCCCCCTCCGGAGATACAACTTCCGGATATCCCCACCGGAGATACAACTTCCGGATTCCGGATATCCTTCTCCGGAGATACAACTTCCGGATATCCCCCTCCGGAGATATAACTTTCGGATTCCGGATATCCCCTCCGGAGATATAACTTCCGGATATCCCCCTCCGGAGATATAGCTTCCGGATTCCGGATATCCCCCTCCGGAGATATAACTTCCGGATTCCGGATATCTCCCCAGGGAGATATAAACTTATCCGGGAAATTTAATTTCCGGATTCTATCGATAACCAATCTGATTCATACGATTTCTATCCCAAAATTCAGTTACTCTTTTAGTATTCATTTCATAGAGATATCATTGAGTTTATAAAACCATTTCAATTTAACTTATCAATTTTATTAAAGCAGAACAGAGTAGATGAACTCACCTTAACTCAACTCAAAGTCTGAACAACTTGATTCAACCCTTCGATTCTCCAACGATCCAGTAATAGAATTAAAACTTGCAATCACAATTCTTTTCTATGTGCTTGAACCGACTTGTAAGATCCCACATTGGTTGGGGAGGGGAACAAATGTTGCCTTATAAGGGACTTGATACCTCCTCTATCAGACGCGTTTTAAAACCGTGAGTCCAGGTGTGCGGACAAAGCGGACAATATCTGGTATGGTTGGCCTGGGATGTTACAGATGGTATCAGAGCCGGGAACCGGACTGGTGTGCCAGCGAGGACGCTGGGCTCCCAAGGGGGTGGATTGTAAGATCCCACATTGGTTGGGGAGGGGAACAAATGTTGCCTTATAAGGGACTTGATACCTCCTCTATCAGACGCGTTTTAAAACCGTGAGTCCAGGTGTGCGGACAAAGCGGACAATATCTGGTACGGTTGGCCTGGGATGTTACACGACTTCACCAAAATTGAAATTGAGATAATCTCAATTTCAACCGACCTTCAAGTTTTATACCTCAAACTTTCAACCATTGACAAAACTAACCCCAAGGTTTCATAATCCCACCATTTAGCTTAAAAACTTTGGCCAATTACACTTTGACCATTCGACATTAAATGTTTAAAATAATCCCTTCTAATATTTTAAACGTTCCTCGTATGAAATTATGGAAATTTCAAGGTGTTACTTTTACATGTAATCAATGCTTATTGACATTGAATTTTATCTTTTATCTTTTATCTTTTATCTTTTATCTTTTTTAATTCCAACTCAACCTAATTTAAGTCATTTAAGTACTTTGACGTCTTTTATAAGTTTCTTTTAATGTATGAGTATTTAATGCATTATGTAAAAAACTTTTGATGCATGTTTTCTATTATTATTGTTGTTGTTGTTGTTGTTGTTGTTATTATTATTACTACTATATAGAAGTACGTTATATACTAAAAGCTAAAAAAAACACAAAGCGTACAAAATTATGATAAAATAAAAACAAACTACCCTATTTAAAGACCACTATCCCCATCATTTATACATTTTCCAGTAACAAGATGACAATAAAGAAAAGAAAAAAACAAAACGAAACATGGTGGTCACTAACTCAAAACTAGTTAATCGTCATATATGCAAATTTTACATAGAGGGGACGTCGAACTCGTGTGGCATGAAATCCTTGCTTGGTCAATAGTATTTTGCAGGAGAATATAGCCCCGGGACCCGGGTTACCAACCTGTCTCGTGTACAAACATGCAAATCGCTCCACCTACATCATACAAATATAAAATAAAATAAAAATAAACCAAAAAGGCTCTGCCATAACGTTGCGATGTAGCACAACTTTACACCTCTGACACGCCATGCTCCAATGGACGTTTTTTGAAGGGCGTTTTTTGAAAGACGTTATATTGATATTTTTCTTTATTTTTTTTAGCTTTAGTATATAACATATTTCTATATAGTCCTATATCACACTAATAATAATAATAATAATAATAAGAGTTAAATTCAAATTTGGTCATTGTGGTTTACATAAATTAATGAGTAAGGTCCCTGAACTTTTCTTTTAACGAATAATGTCCCTATAGTTTCATCTTTTATAACGGATAAGGTTCCTCCCTTTAACGTCGTCAATTAATTTCCGTTAGTGACTCTCCCCTCCCTCAACTTTCATTTTTATTAACAAGCTTAGTCCCTCTAACTATTTTAACAGATTTGGTCACTCATAGTACTTTTCATTTTTATAACAGATTTGTTCCTCCCTCAACTTTCATTTTTAGGATATGGTCCCTTAATTTTTTCAATAAGTTTTTTGGCACAAACATACATCTTCTTAATATGATGAGCAAATTAATCAAATAAAACTTGAATCTCAAAATATAATTTTGATAAATTTTATATTTTAATTAGTCAAATCATTAAAAAATCTAATTGGTTAATGCTAGATTATAACACTTTATTATATTTAATATATAATCAATACTTCTTTCTTTAATATATATTTATTAATTTATCATTTGACAATCCCATTTCCAGTATATATTAAATAGTTTAAATAAATTAGTTCAATTTATATTTTTATATCATATTTAACCATAATAGTTTTTTGAGTAAATTACATAAATCGTCCCTGATGTTTGGTTGCTTTTTGGATTTGGTCCCTATTTCCAAAAAATTACACTGAGCGTCCCTAAGGTTTGACAAACCGCACGGAATTGGTCCCTCCCTCTAACGTCGTTTAAGAAACCCAGTTAAGTCTAAGGGTATTTTAGTCTTTTTACTCTCTTTTTGTCTTTTTCCTAATTAATAAATAAAAAGAATACAAAAAATAATTAATAAACCCCCTACCCCCCTACCCCCCCTCCTCCTCCTCCTCCTTCTTCTTCTTCCTCAGGACCTCCGACCACCACCACCACCACCATCATCATCTTCAACCCATCACCACCACCACCACCACCATCATCATCAACCCAACACCACCATCATCATCAACCCATCACCACCACCACCACCACCACCATCATCATCAACCCAACACCACCATCATCATCAACCCATCACCACCACCACCACCACCACCACCATCATCATCAACCCAACACCACCATCATCATCAACCCATCACCACCACCATCACCACCATCATCATCAACCCAACACCACCATCATCATCAACCCATCACCACCACCACCCTATAGACACAGATGCACTAATATATATATATATATATATATATATATATATATATATATATATATATATATATATGTGTGTGTGTGTGTGTGTGTGTGTGTGTGTGTGTTTTAGGTGAAATAAAATCAAGAATTCTAAAACCCGTTTTCTAAAAAACCAAAAAAATGGGTTTTTATTTAAAGAAAAATCGTGTTACCTTCTTGTTGTGGGACAATGGATTCAGCAAATCTTAGCAAGATGACAAATGAGAGTGATAGAAAGATGATGAATTCATGTTTCTTTGCTGCCATTGTTGCAGAACTCAAGAGTTTGAAGAAAAGTTGGAGATGGATGGGTGTGAAATTACTAGATATGGTTTGCTGCAATTCTTGAAGATGAAAGGAAGAAATAACTCAAATGTGTGTATAGTAAATTGTGATGGTCCAAAATGCCAAATTAAGCAGTCATGCATGAAGGCCTTTTGTGGTAGAGTAAAAACGATTTGCAGACACTCATGAGGAAGAAGAAGAAGGGGGGGGGGGAGGGGTATAGGGGGATAACAACGGTGGTGGAGGTTGAGATGCAACCGGAGGTGGTGGTGGCCGGAGAAAGGTGAGGAAGGGGGTTGTGGGTTCGTGAGGAAGAAGAAGAAGGAGGGGGGGGGTAGTGGGTGTAGGGGGTGGGGTATTTTTTAATTTGTTTTTTAGTTTTCTTTTAGAATAAAGACAAAAACAAATGTAAAAAGACCAAAATACCCCTAGACTTAACTGGGTTAACTGGTTCCGTTAGAGGGAGGGACCAATTCCGTGCGGTTTGTCGAACCTCAGGGACGCACAGTGTAATTTTTTGAAAATAGGGACCAAATCCAAAAAGCAACCAAACATCAGGGACGATTTATGTAATTTACTCTAGTTTTTTATATATTAATTAGTGATAGTAAATTACTTAATTTGACATCTAGGTTTATATCTTAGTATCTATCATATTGTAATATATATAATTTTAGTGTTTTTTTTCAACTAATAAAAAAAATAGTTAATCAAGATTATATTTTATTTGAGCTAAACGATTTTATGAAAATAAAATTCCAGAAAAGATAAAATACTTTAATAGTAAAATTTAAGATTCAAGTTTTATTTAATTAATTTTCTCATGATATTAAAAAGATAAATGTTTGTGCCAAAAAGCTTATTAAAAAAATCGAGGGACCATATCCTAAAAGTAAAAGTTGAGGGAGGACCAAATCTGTTATAAAAATGAAAAGTACTATTAAGGACCAAATCTGTTAAAGTAGTTGGAGGGACTAAACCTGTTAATAAAAATGAAAGTTGAGGGAGGGGAGGGTCACTAACCAAAATTAATTGACGGTGTTAGAGGGAGGGACCTTATTCGTTATAAAACATGAAACTATAGGGACGTTCTTCGTTAAAATAAAAGTTCAGGGACCTTACTCGTTAATTTATGTAAACCACAAGGACCAAATTTAAATTTAACTCTAATAATAATAATAATAATAATAATAATAATAAAAGAGCAAAATACTAAAATGACTTAAATTATGTTGATTTGGGAAAAAAAGCAAAAAAGAAATTTCCATGTCAATAAATATTGATGACATGTAGGTTAGTAACTTGTTTAGTAGGTAAAAGATGTATAAAATAGGAAAAAAATAGAAGTTTGCTATATTAATTGAGAAAAAATAAACTAAATTTAGTTTAATGTAACTAAACTAAATTTCATTACATTTAAACGCATTTTGCCCTTTTTATTATAGCTTAGGTTCATATTTTAAGCTTGGCAAAAATAAGCTAAACTAGCTTATTTTTTTCCCAAATATATGTGTGGTTAGACGTTGCTTAATTTATAAGCTACTTAAAATAACGTATGAGAAGTTTTTTGCGACTTTTTTTATTATATCTTATTAATATTAATTATTAAATATTAGCTATTAACTATTAATTATAAATAAATAATAATTATTAAAAATTAAGTAATATTAATATTAATTAATAATAATTGTAGTTATTAATTAAATTTTAATTAATGTTAAATTTTAATTATTTAGAAGAGTAAATTACAAACCTCGTCCATGTGGTTTTTGAAGATTTTGAATTGGGTCTCCCACAGAAATTAATTACAATCATAGTCACTGTGGTTTCGAATCATAGTTTTAACCCCACTAACTAATACTCTCTTAAACCAGCGATAACATTGTCTTTTTATAATTTATTTATTTTCTTTTTAAAATTGTAATTATTTTAAATATTACAAATATAATATAATGTATTACCATTTTTAACGTCCCTACCATCCGGGTCCCCACTTGGTTGACCTTCCTCCGACACCACTACTTTTTCGGCAGTATTTGCCATCGCTGACCCTCCTCTCCCCCGCCGGGCACCTATTATGTTGTGAAAATAACCCTCCGTCCCTGCCTCTCTTGTTTAATCCATCGACGTTCTTCTTCAACAACCTCCCTCCCTCATCTCCGACCACCTACGCCGTCATAGGCTCTCTCCAGCATCTTCTCCTCCGTCTCCAACCACATTTTTTCTTCAAAAGAGTTTCATCGAGAACACTGGAAAAACCTAACACTTGCAACCCAAACTCTGAAGATAACTCGATGAAGGGGGTTGCTCCGACGTGACTAAATCCTTTGCATAATAAACTTTCGCAAACTTATTTGCCCAACAACAACTCCCTATCTCGTATTTTCGAAGATTACTCGCAGCTCTCCGGTGCCGATGCGGGAATCCTCCAAAAAAGCGTCTATTTTCGTCTCTGAAAAGTGGGTTTTAAGAGGGTAACTGGGATTTATTTTTTGTGTATTTGTTGTTCATCCCTAAAGTATTGTCAACGATAGATATTGATGAGACCCACGAAGCTAGGTTGTTGAAGGAAAAATATGAAATAAACAACAACTACAATACTGTTTAATTGAAGGATAAAAGTCGAACTATATTTGTTTTCTCATTCAAAATGCTTAAGTTGCAGAGAGGTGGGAAAATCATAATGATCGATGATGGATAGAAGAGTAATTAAAATGCCAAAAGTCAAACATCTTCTTACCAAAATGCCACAAATCTCTCCCACGTTACAAAAATGCCCCAAAAAACCGCGGTCGGCCCCGCGATCGCGGGCCCCAGGCCCACGTGGCACCAAACTTCGCCCAAATAGCCCGCGTTGGTCCCTCAAGAATGCCCGCGGTCCATCTTTCCCCCCTCAAGAATGCCCGTGTTGACAGTTTTAGTCCCTGCCCGCGTTGGGATCCCGCGATCGCGGGATACCCCGCTACGTGTCAGCATGGGGTTAACCCTAATTTTTTTTTTGAGACGAACCCTAATCTCTTTCTCATCGCCGCAACTATATAAGAGAGGTGGGGGGACCAAACCGGCCACACCTCATTTTTTTAATCAAATTCTCTCTTCTCCTCTCCCAAACTCTCTCAATTTTGTCGTGTGGAATACGCGCTCGGGTTTTTTGAAGATGGCTCGTATTACTCAGTTGGTAAGTTTTTCATAAGTTTTTCGTTCTTTTTTATATGTTGTTATTTTAAGTTAAGATATATGATATGTATGTTGTTAGAGTGTTTATAACTTGTTATATGTTTGAATATGATATTTGTTCTATGTTTAAATTTTAAAATATATGATATGTATGTTTTTATGTTTGAATGTGATATTTCTATGTTATAATGTGTATGTTGTTATAGATGTTAGAGTATTTTTATAAAAAAATGTTAAGAGTGTGTTTTTATAAAAAAAATGTTAAGAGTGTGTTTTTATAAAAATAATTCTTAAGAGTGTGTTTTTATAAAAAAATGTTAAAAATGTGTTTTTTATAAAAAAAATGTGAAGATAGTGTTTTTTATAAAAAATTGTTAAGATGGTGTTTTTTATAAAAATAATTATTAAGAGTGTGTTTTTATAAAAAAAATGTGAAGATGGTGTTTTTTATAAAAATATTTCTTAAAAGTGTTTTTATAAAAAAAATGTTACGATGATGTTTTTTATAAAAAAATGTTAAGAATGTTTTTTTTTATAAAAAAATTGTTAAGATGGTGTTTTTTATAAAAATAATTATTAAGAGTGTGTTTTTATAAAAATGTTACGAATGACAACTTAGGTCCCTAGGGTTTTAAGAATGACAACTTAGGTCCCTAAACTTTTAAGAATGACAATTTAGGTCCCTAAACTTTTAAGAATGACAACTAGGGTCCCTAAACTTTTAAGAATGACAATTAGGTCCCTAAACTTTTAAGAATGACCACTTAGGTCCCTAAACTTTTAAGAATGACAACTTAGATCCCTAAACTTCACATGCCACACTAAAAAACATCTATATATAACACTATGATATGTTGAAATAAAATAAACCGCAACCTATCTATTTATAACACTATTATATGTTGAAATAAAATAAACCGCAACATATCTATTTATAACACTATTATATGTTGAAATAAAATAAACCGCAACATCTATATATAACACTATTATATATTGAAATAAAATAAACCGCAACATATTTATTTATAACACTATTATATGTTGAAATAAAATAAACCGCAACATATCTATTTGGATTTTGTCAAACGGGTGTAAATAGCCCTAAGGTATGTCGGGATTTAAGCAATCCTTGTGATTCCCCTGCTACCTGGAAGTCCAATAGATTGAGTGTTTTTTTTTCTTTCTAAAACTAAAACAAACGAATAATTATCAACACAATAAACCAAACAAGCAAAAGCATCTATATATAACACTAACTATAACATCTGTGAATGACTATGTAGAGGGATTTCTTTAACATTGACATACGCTAAAGTGCAAAGTTGGCTACATCGAGGAGTTAAGAGAGCGCTTTAGGGGATTAGGTGATCGTGCTGATACCGTTGAGGCCATCTTTAGAGGGACACCTTTCGGGCCATGGATGGATGTGTCTTACTCTGGTGGCGACCCTACGCTAGTGCACATGTTTCTACAGTTGGAGGTCGAGAACTCCAACGCTGAGCCGGAGGAGATGCATTTTGATTTCTTCGGCCATCGATTGTATTTTGGGCGTCGTGAGTTCTGTCTAATTACAAGACTACGTTTTGGAGAGGCTCCCCCCTTCCTCCCTTAGCAGACTGCTCCTTCGTTCCTAGGGTTTGGGGCATTTCAGCATCTCGTTTGAAGCTGAAGGCAGCCCGGGACATGATGAAAGAGGGCCTTAGTGCCCTAAGCGACGCCGATGCTGTCCGTGTATGCTTGGTGGTGATCGTGGATATGGTCTTCATGGGCCGTGAGTATAGCCAGACTGCTTCCGAGACGGTCATTAGGGTCGTCGAGGACTTTGATGTGTTTAACAGGTACCCGTGGGGTAGCCATATCTGGACACATTGCTACTCTATTCTGCACCGAGCCATAGCCAGACGCGCCGATCGACATGCAAAGATGAATCTTTATGGTTTTACATACGCCTTCAAGGTTAGATACGTAGTATAACAAAAATAATAATACATACAAACTGTTTGGCTTTCCTTTTTACGTACTTGCTCTTCTTGTGTAATTCCAGATATGGATCTTGGAGATGTTTCCCACAGCCGTCCAATATTTCGTCAAGCGCGACGACATATTACTTAGGGGAACCCGTTGGGGCAAGGGCCCTATTTCCCTAAATAGGGCGCTTTGGCTTCAGTTCTTCAGTCAATCTAGACATGTAAGTTCTTTTACTATGTTTACAATGTTTACAATGTTGCATACGTTAGTCCCGCTTATTAATTTTTTTTATGTTTTATCATATATTTAGCCGCCGCATGCGCCTTTCGCTCACCTTGAGCCTACTGCCGACGAGAGGGAAACGCATTGTGTTAGACAACCTAGGGGGGGGGGGTAAGGTTGTATTTTAAATCTTTTACTTTCAAAAAATTCTTTTATAAATAAATACAGTACAGAAACAGTATAAATAAATCAGAGTATAGAAATAATAAATAAACAACAATTATATAAACAGATATAATTTAAATGCACAGCGGAATAAATAAAGAGATAAAGGTTAGAGATACTTGACACGGAGATTTACTGATTTACCACCAACTGTGATAAACCAGCAGCCGAGACACTTCTCGACACGATCCAATAAATGTATTCTTTACGGTAGAAATACAAACCAAGTACAAAGGTAACGTAATTGATTCTCAAGCTTCTGCTATGAGATGTACAGGATCACACACCCGTTATTCAAATGCTTACAAGAGGAGTATAACTCACAATGGGTAATCACTCTTGTATAATATCTCACACTTGGATATTTTATAAAAAATGTTTTATAAAATATATATATATATAAAATAAGTGAGAGTGAGAGAGCTGAGAGTTTGGATTGTTGTTGTTGCTGTTTGTTTGTGTTTTTTTTTATCACCAGCATGCTTCTTTATATATCAGCATCTCCAACGGATATATGAGGCGCGGTATACCGCGGTGTCCTTGGCGGTATACCGCCTGACGAAAAGTGTTCTTCCAGCCAATGAGAGATGCACAGCTTTTCTTCTTCAATAAATGCATGAACAGTAACCACTTCTTGATATCTGATTTGAGAGCTGAGTTTGACAAATATTTCAACTGCTCCTTTTCAATTTGTCAAAGAGCAAAAAAAAGCAAAAGCAATGATGAAGATGATGTCTCCATGCTTTATACTTTTTATATATATATATATATATACGATTTATATTTTTTTAATATAAAAAAATATGTATTATATATATATATATATTTGATTCAAATATATTTATATAGATACGTAATATCCAAGTGATATATTATTTTAGGGTGTTTATCATTATAAGATATATATAAATAATGACGACGTAAAACTTCCGTCTTGAACCCTTCAGATAAAAACTTCGTGTTCTTCAACAACTGCACACTTGGATTAAATTGTTAGACAAACAATAATACGGTGTGTTTGTAATCATCAAAATAAATATATAAAATATATAGAGATGTGGTACACTTGCACCAACAATCTCCCCCTTTTTGATGATGACAAACACAACCGCTAAGCAAGAGCATATGCGGTTTCTCTCCCCCGTTTGTCGAAGCAAAAAGGGTTAAGAAAGACGGTATGCTCCCCTCGAGAGATGCTCCCCCTCAAAATATGCATATATTTGAGAGAGCATAATCTCATGGTTAAAAGATAATAAAACGCTCCCCCTCAAATTAATAACGATATTAAATTGATTTTTAAAAAAAATGAGGAAAGAAAAAAAAGCAACAGAGATATAAGATATACAAACCAATACGAAACACTTGCACCAAAACGGATCTTAAGGCTTCGATTTTCGGTTAATTTTATGTGATTAAAAAAAATCACCACGTATTATGACCTCGTCAGGTAACCACGTATTATAACCTCGGCAGGTAACCACGTATTATAACCTCGGCAGGTAACCACGTATTATAACCTCGGCAGGTAACCACGTAAATGTTAGACAACCTAGGGGGGGGTAAGGTTGTATTTTAAATCTTTTACTTTCAAAAAATTCTTTTATAAATAAATACAGTACAGAAACAGTATAAATAAATCAGAGTATAGAAATAATAAATAAACAACAATTATATAAACGGATATAATTTAAATGCACAGCGGAATAAATAAAGAGATAAAGGTTAGAGATACTTGACACGGAGATTTACTGATTTACCACCAACTGTGATAAACCAGCAGCCGAGACACTTCTCGACACGATCCAATAAATGTATTCTTTACGGTAGAAATACAAACCAAGTACAAAGGTAACGTAATTGATTCTCAAGCTTCTGCTATGAGATGTACAGGATCACACACCCGTTATTCAAATGCTTACAAGAGGAGTATAACTCACAATGGGTAATCACTCTTGTATAATATCTCACACTTGGATATTTTATAAAAAATGTTTTATAAAATATATATATATAATAAGTGAGAGTGAGAGAGCTGAGAGTTTGGATTGTTGTTGTTGCTGTTTATTTGTGTTTTTTTTTTATCACCAGCATGCTTCTTTATATATCAGCATCTCCAACGGATATATGAGGCGCGGTATACCGCGGTGTCCTTGGCGGTATACCGCCTGACGAAAAGTGTTCTTCCAGCCAATGAGAGATGCACAGCTTTTCTTCTTCAATAAATGCATGAACAGTAACCACTTCTTGATATCTGATTTGAGAGCTGAGTTTGACAAATATTTCAACTGCTCCTTTTCAATTTGTCAAAGAGCAAAAAAAAGCAAAAGCAATGATGAAGATGATGTCTCCATGCTTTATACTTTTTATATATATATATATATATACGATTTATATTTTTTTAATATAAAAAAATATGTATTATATATATATATATTTGATTCAAATATATTTATATAGATACGTAATATCCAAGTGATATATTATTTTAGGGTGTTTATCATTATAAGATATATATAAATAATGACGACGTAAAACTTCCGTCTTGAACCCTTCAGATAAAAACTTCGTGTTCTTCAACAACTGCACACTTGGATTAAATTGTTAGACAAACAATAATACGGTGTGTTTGTAATCATCAAAATAAATATATAAAATATATAGAGATGTGGTACACTTGCACCAACAATCTCCCCCTTTTTGATGATGACAAACACAACCGCTAAGCAAGAGCATATGCGGTTTCTCTCCCCCGTTTGTCGAAGCAAAAAGGGTTAAGAAAGACGGTATGCTCCCCTCGAGAGATGCCCCCCCTCAAAATATGCATATATTTGAGAGAGCATAATCTCATGGTTAAAAGATAATAAAACGCTCCCCCTCAAATTAATAACGATATTAAATTGATTTTTAAAAAAAATGAGGAAAGAAAAAAAAGCAACAGAGATATAAGATATACAAACCAATACGAAACACTTGCACCAAAACGGATCTTAAGGCTTCGATTTTCGGTTAATTTTATGTGATTAAAAAAAATCACCACGTATTATGACCTCGTCAGGTAACCACGTATTATAACCTCGGCAGGTAACCACGTATTATAACCTCGGCAGGTAACCACGTATTATAACCTCGGCAGGTAACCACGTAAATGTTAGACAACCTAGGGGGGGTAAGGTTGTATTTTAAATCTTTTACTTTCAAAAAATTCTTTTATAAATAAATACAGTACAGAAACAGTATAAATAAATCAGAGTATAGAAATAATAAATAAACAACAATTATATAAACAGATATAATTTAAATGCACAGCGGAATAAATAAAGAGATAAAGGTTAGAGATACTTGACACGGAGATTTACTGATTTACCACCAACTGTGATAAACCAGCAGCCGAGACACTTCTCGACACGATCCAATAAATGTATTCTTTACGGTAGAAATACAAACCAAGTACAAAGGTAACGTAATTGATTCTCAAGCTTCTGCTATGAGATGTACAGGATCACACACCCGTTATTCAAATGCTTACAAGAGGAGTATAACTCACAATGGGTAATCACTCTTGTATAATATCTCACACTTGGATATTTTATAAAAAATGTTTTATAAAATATATATATATAAAATAAGTGAGAGTGAGAGAGCTGAGAGTTTGGATTGTTGTTGTTGCTGTTTGTTTGTGTTTTTTTTTTATCACCAGCATGCTTCTTTATATATCAGCATCTCCAACGGATATATGAGGCGCGGTATACCGCGGTGTCCTTGGCGGTATACCGCCTGACGAAAAGTGTTCTTCCAGCCAATGAGAGATGCACAGCTTTTCTTCTTCAATAAATGCATGAACAGTAACCACTTCTTGATATCTGATTTGAGAGCTGAGTTTGACAAATATTTCAACTGCTCCTTTTCAATTTGTCAAAGAGCAAAAAAAAGCAAAAGCAATGATGAAGATGATGTCTCCATGCTTTATACTTTTTATATATATATATACGATTTATATTTTTTTAATATAAAAAAATATGTATTATATATATATATTTGATTCAAATATATTTATATAGATACGTAATATCCAAGTGATATATTATTTTAGGGTGTTTATCATTATAAGATATATATAAATAATGACGACGTAAAACTTCCGTCTTGAACCCTTCAGATAAAAACTTCGTGTTCTTCAACAACTGCACACTTGGATTAAATTGTTAGACAAACAATAATACGGTGTGTTTGTAATCATCAAAATAAATATATAAAATATATAGAGATGTGGTACACTTGCACCAACACATTGGTACAGAAACAACATGGCCTTTATTGACGAAGAGGCGGCAAGGGCTCGACGTCCCTCTCCTTCCACATCTAACAAAGATGAGGAAGACAACGCGAGGCCCTCCTATCAGCCGGCCCGTTCCTCCTCCTATCAGCCGCCCCTACCTCCTTCCATCAAGATCCAACTTCCACCGAGCCATCTTATGGCACCTTACACGACCTGTGGGACTACGTTCGGGGGCCAATACACACACGTCTTGATAATCTGGAGGCATTCAACAGACAGTTTAACGCTGTAAATGTCAGTGTGTAACTTAATTTGTCGGCCACGATCTTTTTGTTTGTATACTAATATTACGTTCTAAATTTGTTTTAGCTGTCGAGTACGACGCCGATCCCCGCTCTGTTCGGACAGGGGGCACAGGAGACGTATGCCACCACATCCTATCCGTCATTCCCTGAAAATGTAATGATCAATGTCACGCAGGCCGGGATGTCGGGGGCATACACCTCGCAGGTGCCGCCGTTTGGCACGACATCCTATTCTACTATCTCAGAGACTGTAAGTCACACTGAGTAACCATTATAGTTATATGTTAGTTATAGTTATATGTTAGTTCCTAAGTTTGTAACTCTTTTAATGATCAATGTCATGCAGGCCGGGATGTCGGGGGCATACACCTCGCAGATGCCGTCGTTCGCCACCACAGCATTCACGGACATCTTTAGCGGTTCGGCCGGAGAGTATTACAGGCCGAAAATGTTGGGGTCGTCGTACGTCACACAGCCACCTTCCATGCATACTGTAAGTTATTTTGGTAGTTTTGGTTTAATTGTGAACATTTCCTAAATTGTACTTAAAGCATCTAATAACTTAATTTCCAGACGATGGGGTCTCCTATTCTCGAGGAGCACTTCTCGGAGCCGGAAGATGACCCGATGGATGTCGTAGATCCACAGGTGACCCCGCTCCCTCAAAAGCGGCCGCATAAACTTTCAAAATGGTTGAGTTACCCGTTTAGACAACAAGAATCTACGACACCACTGCCCCCTAAAAAGCAAGCAAAGAAAGCGGGGGGAAACAAGGGAGGAAAGAAGGCGGGAAAGAGAAAGGGAAAGGTGGCATCACCGGAGCGTCTACCGGCATCCGATATATTGAGGATGTGCAAGACTGGTCACCTCCCCCCCATGATATCCGTCCCTTACTTGAGCCTGGAAATCACCCCCCGCTTTTTCCAAGTATTGCTGGCGGATGACCCTTTGGAGTCTGAGTTACAGGATGTGGTTAGTATGAAGTTTAACTATAGTCATATAATCAAATATATTTATATTACATGTCTAACCATCTATTTTTTATGTATAGCACATGGATTGTTGGGTCTCGCTCCTCCAAAAATCTCGTGGAACAGACACGAGGTGGACCATGATGTACAGTATTTTCTTTCCCTACCTATTGCTCCCCCATCAAGGTCCCGCCTCCGTGGCCAACTCATGCAAAGGCGTGGAAGGGGTTTCTTGGGCTCTCCTCGATGTGGTATGTAAATCGATTTACTCTTATTTTATTTAAGTTGTTTTGTTGCTAACTAAGTTGTCTAATATTGTAATATTTCAGGTGTACATCCCAATATGCCTTCATCCCAAACATTGGCTGCTTGGAGTGTTTGAGCTTGACGCTATGACCATGACCATATATGACAGCGACAGTGCCAGTCTCTTCATAGACCAATTGGAAGACCAGATGAGAAGGTTTAAAGCTGTGCAATTTGACTTCTTTTGCCGAGTCAAGGAAACGAGGCGTCGTGATAGGTCAGAGCTCTTTCGCCATAAGTTCACCAAGAATACACCCCAGCAGGCCGGGATGAATGCGGATTGCGGTGTCTGGGTATGCCGTAATGCCAACATGTTGATAAATAACGATGTGGTATTTGTACACCCTGACCACACCGTGGCCGAGGCCAAGGCATTTCGCATACATATGGCGGAGTCCATTTATGCGCATTGTCAAATAAAGCAAAGTTAGGTTGTTTATGTAACATTAAATAATTGTTATTTTTAGTATTAACTTATTTTGTTAAAGTATTGTGATTGACTTAGTGTTTACTTCATTTGGTTTTTGCTAATTTCATCCAATTACTCAACTTTGAGTATCGATATCTCTTTCACACATACTTCATTTTGGACGCATTATATATCGTTTCGAAGCTCTCATATAGGAGAACATAAACCTACTAAGAGTTACTTATATATAATATATATATATATATATATATATATATTTAAATGTGTCCAAAGTTTAGTAAAACCCATATTTTTACTAAAATTTTCCAACACCTAGTAAGTAGGTTTATGAAACTTGCGATAATCCTAATACAGAGATTATTGGATGAACATACATTTATTTCTTGATTCACATGTGCATTAATCCTTAGACTACTTAAAGACTAATTTTCATGCTACTGAGTGAACTCAATGAACCGGCGAAGGGGTTTTTGTTAAATGGATGTCTTATTCTCGAAGCCGATTTTCCATTCACGCCTGAGGAGGAAGCAGACTGGGAGATGGCATCCGACAATTACTACTTCGATAATGGCATGAGAACCCCACCAATGTATGATTTTATGCCGACGGGTCTTCGACAAAGTCAACAAATTACTCCCGCATTGCAAAAAGCCATTAATGGGGCGAACGCCGATATCGAAAAGGTAAAGGGTATGTGGAACCATAACAGGGGGATTCAGCAGGGGAAAATGGAGTATCTAGCGGAGAAGAAACGAGAACTAGCCATGACTAGGGCTCACGTTCGGCAGCTGCAACGAGAGATTAAGGAAGCTGAAGAGGAACTAGAAGAACTCGAATCAGACTACATAGGAATGGAGGACGTGATCAAGGAAAAGGTTAACTTGATCAGTGGACTCCAGGACGCCTTCCAGTAATAGATTTCTTTGTTTACATGCACTGTATCCGTTTCGGTTGGGAAGATGATTTGCAATAATTTTTATATGATGTTGTTAATTAATTTCCATGTTAAATAACTTAAGTGAATTTCTATATTAAAAAAATTAAAATGGAAAGGAAACAATACATTAAAAACCACATAAAATGATAACCTAAAAACTATAGGGACCATTAATGTTTTTTTAAATTTGCAACAAACTTCAGGGACCAAACTGTAAATTCGAAAAGTAGCGGGTTAGCCCGCGATCGCGGGATCCCAACGCCGGCATGGACCAAAACTGTAAAAACGAGAATTCTTGAGGGGGAAAAGCTGGACCACGGGCATTCTTGAGGGACCAACGCGGGCTATTTGGGCAAAGTTTGGTGACACGTGGGCTTGGGGCCCGCGATCGCGGGGCCCACCGCGGTTTTTTGTGGCATTTTTGTAACATGGGAGAGATTTGTGGCATTTTGGTAACACACGGTCAAACTTTTGGCATTTTAATTAATTTCCCTATTTTAAATATTACAAATATAATATAATGTATTACCATTTTTAACGTCCCTACCATCCGGGTCCCCACTTGGTTGACCTTCCTCCGACGCCACTACTTTTTCGGCAGTATTTGCCATCGCTGACCCTCCTCTCACCCGCCAGGCACCTATTATGTTGTGAAAATAACCCTCCGTCCCTGCCTCTCTTGTTTAATCCATCGACGTTCTTCTTCAACAACCTCCCTCCCTCATCTCCGACCACCTACGCCGTCATAGGTCTTTCTCCAGCATCTTCTCCTCCGTCTCCAACCACATTTTTTCTTCAAAAGAGTTTCATCGAGAACACTGGAAAAACCTCACACTTGCAACCCAAACTCTGAAGATAACTCGATGAAGGGGGTTGCTCCGACGTGACTAAATCCTTTGCATAATAAACTTTCGCAAACTTATTTGCCCAACAACAACTCCCCATCTCGTATTTTCAAAGATTACTCGCAGCTCTCCGGTGCCGATGCGGGAATCCTCCAAAAAAGCGTCTATTTTCGTCTCTGAAAAATGGGTTTTAAGAGGGTAACTGGGATTTATTTTTTGTGTATTTGTTGTTCATCCCTAAAGTATTGTCAACGATAGATATTGATGAGACCCACGAAGCTAGGTTGTTGAAGGAAAAATATGAAATAAACAACAACTACAATACTGTTTAATTGAAGGATAAAAGTCGAACTATATTTGTTTTCTCATTCAAAATGCTTAAGTTGCAGAGAGGTGGGAAAATCATAATGATCGATGATGGATAGACGAGTTTTTTTATCTTCAAGAAGGCTACGCTCGATGAATACGTCAAAATCTTATAACATAATTAAAAATCTTCAAAGTTTTAACCATAAAGCGAAAACTACATTAGAGCATATCCAACAGCTTCCCCATTTTGGAGAAAATGAAGAATATGAGGATTTTGAAGTATATTTTTGCTCTAAAAGCTCCCCCAAAATGGAGAAAGTAGGAGAGAGAATAAGTTTTTCTCCAAATATGGAGATAACCCAAAAAATGATTACTAGATGAAAGTACCAATAGAAATCTTTGGAAAAAAAATATTTGGAGAAAGAAATAATATTTTAATAGATGAATGAAATATTTTGATATTATAATCAATGTTTGTTTCTCCAAAATGAGGAATGTGCCGGAGATGAATGTAATTCTTTTTTTGGAGATTTTGACTCTTGATTCTCCATTTTCGATAAATTTTAAGGAAACTGTTGGAGATGCTTTTACGCCTACTAAACATACCATCAAATTGCATTGGCCATGTCCTTGCAAGCGACATAATAAAATGGCGTATCCGTTAAATGAAATAAAAAATAAGACCTACTATCGTGTCACGATATCAGGATATATATAGCCTTAGGTTCAAATGAGAAGTGCTAAATATTTGAGAAGTAGAGAAGTAATTTTGGCCATTTATTCGGTCAAGATCGGTTATAATTGGTCAAATGTTGCGGCTTTGACTGGTCAAAAGTTGCGGCTGTTCAAAAAATAGAAGGGCAATTTCGTAACTTTTACAAAAAAACACGGGACGAGTTCATATATGAATCTGTGTGATTCACATATGAACTATACGTTCATATATGAACTTTTGTATTTCACATATGTGCTCTTTATAACTAATTCATATATGAATCTTGTGATTCATATATGAACCTTTGTGTTTCATATATGAAACTAATTAACTGTAGGTTCATATATGAATCAGTTGAACCAATTAACTGATTCATATATGAACCTTTGTGATTCATATATGAATTTTTTTAACTAATTCTCATATGAACAAATTAACTGATTCATATATGAATCACAAAGGTTCATATATGAATTAGTTAAAAAGAGTTTATATGTGAATTACAAATGTTCATATATGAATCACACAGATTCATATATGAACTCGTCCTGCATATTTTTTACGAAACTACCCCTCTATCTGTGCAGACCACGCGAGCAATTATCCGCTGCTTCTCGGTCAAAGCCGTCGATCTTGACCGAATGAATGGCTAAGATCACTTCTCTATTTCTCAAATATTTAGCACTTCTCATTTGAACCTCTCCCTATATATATATATATATATATATATATATATATATATATATATATATATAGGGGTGGTATTTTTTGCAAACCAGTGTATTTGTACAAACTCGTACGAACCATACCTAGCTTCATGATTTTGTAAATTTGGCTTCATGAATATTTATATATATATATATATATATATATATATATATATATATATATTTTGGCTTCATGAATATATAATTTGGCTTCATGAATATATCATTTGGCATTTTTAACTAATTTTTTTACAAAAATAAGGGTATTTTAGGGCTCCACCGAAAAAAATTAGTTAAAAATGCCAAATGATATATTCATGAAGCCAAATTATATATTCATGAAGCCAAAAAATATATATATATATATATATATATATATATTCATGAAGCCAAATTTACAAAATCATAAAGTTAGGTATGGTTTGTACGAGTTTGTACAAATACACTGGTTTGCAAAAGATACCCAGCCTATATATATATAACTAGATAATAAACTTTTTTTTGGGGGAAGGGTGTCCTAGGCTATGCCTAGACTAATCCCTTGGCAAATTATGACTGTAAGCCCTGATAAAACCTCAGTGACCATAATTGTTGTATACGCCTGGATTAGAACCCTAGGCAGATGAGATATTCCACCACATCCCCTAAGGTCTTAACCAGTACGGCACAATCTTTGTGGTTTAGATAATAAACTTTGGGGCCGTTATTTCAAAAACATTATCCCAATAGATAAAAGAAAACGTGACTACAACTTAGATTAAGATAAGAGTTAATTTTGATTTTATTTATGTTTTATAGAAAATCAATTTTCAAAATTTTTATTTAATTATTTCAGAACCTTATAGCTAAATTCATATTTTTATATTAAAGGTTCTAAAAAATAGTTATTTTAAATTAAAGATTTTAAATAAGTATAATTTCAAGTTTTTATAAGTATTATAACCTTAGAATAACCTTGATGAAGTATTTTGAGTTTTGGTTCAGTTGAATATCAAGTATGCAAATAACCGAAACCAAATATGCAAATAACCTAAACCAAGGTGGAGGAGCCAAAAATAATCAAAGAATTTGCATACGAATTCTTCAAGAAAAAAATTCTCGGGTCAAAGGAGGGTTCGGGCAAAATTAAGGATGGACCGTTTAAGGAAATTGACGGAGGAGGAGGCGGGAAATCTTGAGAAACACACAACGGAAGACGAGGTGTGGAACGCGATAAAGGAGTGCGGAAGTAATAAGTCACCGGGGTCGGACAGCTTCACAATCGTTTTCATAAAGTGCTTTTGGAGTACTATAAAAGGGGATTTGATGGCGGCAATAGAGTGGGTCTTGGAGAAGGGAGAAATAAGCGAAGGTTGCAACGCCTCCTTCTTGACTTTAATTCCGAAAACCACAAACCCAGTTGGGTTGGGCGATTTCCGTCCAATTAGTCTTATCGGGATATTCTACAAGATCATTTCGAAATTGCTGGCCGAAAGATTGAAGACGGTAATGAGCAAGTTAATCGGTAAGGAACAAAATGCGTTCTTAAAAGGTAGATCCATACTTGATGGCGTTTTTATTGCAAACGAGACGGTGGATTTTTTAAAGAAGTCGAAGAGAAAAGGGTTAGTTTTCAAAGTAGATTTCGAAAAGGCATACGACTCGGTGGAGTGGCCGTTCCTATTGGAGATATTGAAAGGGATGGGGTTCGGGGAAAAGTGGAGACTTTGGATGGAGGCATGTCTAAATCATCCAAAATCTCCATGTTAATAAATGGCGTGCCAACGAAGGAATTTCAAATGGAAAGAGGACTTCGACAAGGGGATCCACTTGCCCCGTTATTGTTCTTGACGGTAGCCGAAGGTTTAAATATCATGATGGAAGAGGCAGTGGAGAAGGGATTATTCGAAGGAATCAAGGTTGGCAAAGAAAACGTGTCGATTTCGCATCTCCAATATGCGGATGATGTGATTTTCTTCGGCGATTGGAAACTCACAAACTTAAAGAACCTTTTAAAGGTACTAAAGTGTTTCTACATCATTTCAGGCCTAAAGATAAACATGAACAAAAACAAAATCTTCGGAGTAGGGGTGACGGAAACGGAAGTTCAAGCATGGGCAAGAGGGTTGGGATGTGGAAGCGCCAACTTACCTCTTACATACTTAGGACTACCGGTGGGTGCTTCAATGAGAAGACAAGTACATTGGAATGTGGTATTAGAAAAGGTTAAAAAGAAGCTAGTGACATGGAAAGCAAGAATGATATCCTTCGGAGGGAGATGGACCTTGGTAAGATCGGTGCTAGTTAGTATTTCACTTTACTTTTTCTCTTTGTTTCGTGCCCCACAAGGAGTGTTAAAATCCTTTGAAAGTGTGAGAAATCTCTTCTTAGGGGGGTGGGGGTGGTGGTGAAGAAGTGGTTAAAAGAAAATGCCTAGCTTGGGTAAAGTAGGAAAGGGTGATGGGAGGGTTCAAGAGGGGGGGTTTAAACATAGGGTGCCTAAAGGATGCAAATTGGGGGCTTCTTGGAAAATGGTGGTGGAGGTTTCAAGTGGAATGTGAGTCCTTGTGGGTAAAAGTAATTAGAAGCATTTACGATCGAGACGAAGGATTGGGAGAAGAAAGTCTAAATGGGAGGGTGGGGGATCGGTATGGAGAGACATCCTTTCGGTGGGGAGAGAGATGGACAAAGAGGGGATACCCTTCTCGGAGTCGTTTAGGAAATAACTTGGGGATAGTTCGTCGATACGGTTTTGGGAGGACAAGTGGGTAGGAAACCGAAGGCTAAAGGACGAGTTCAACCGTTTATTCAAACTAGAAACGAATAAAGGCGTTCTAGTGAAGGATAGGGAGGAATGGGGGGGGGAGAGGTTTGGAAGTGGAAATGGGAGTGGAGGCGGGAACCTAGAGGCCGTGAGCTAGGTGAGTTGGAGAATTTAGCCAATTTGCTTAGTGGAACGGTGACAAATCGAGGAGGGAAAGATGGTGTGATATGGAGTTTAGACATACATGGAGTGTTCACGGTTAAACGGCTAAGGTAATTATTAGAGGAA
This sequence comes from Saussurea involucrata, assembly GCA_033807775.1. Lineage (NCBI taxonomy): Eukaryota > Viridiplantae > Streptophyta > Magnoliopsida > Asterales > Asteraceae > Saussurea > Saussurea involucrata. The sequence continues at coordinate 58,702,784 of CM066314.1, read as the reverse complement.
AATAGAGCAACGAGTTCAACCAACACAGATGAAGCTATTTGGATGACAAACATCCCAAAGAAGGTGTGCGTGTTTGTGTGGCGGGCAAAGATAGGAAGAATCCCCACGAGAGTAGTCCTGGACAATTTGGGTCTGGACTTAGACTCCATTCTCTGCCCAAGATGCGATAAAGAAATAAAATCGATAGATCATGCATTGATAACCTGTGAGGAGGTGAGGAATTTGTGGTTACAAGTGTGTAAATGGTGGAATCTGGATTTTGGATCGGTTCAGACGATTAATGACCTCTTTGGAGTGGTAGAGCAATTGGGGAGTAATCCAACAGGGGCGAAACGCTGGGCAACTGTTGTATGGAGCGTTCTGTACCATGTTTGGGCTAATCTGAATAATTTGGTTTTTGGAAAAAACGGATTTTAATCACGGACTGCTTGTTCAATTTCCAACTAAAGACTTTCGAGTGGATTTCAAGGAGAGACCGAAGTGCATGAATAGAGTGGGCAATTTTTTTTTTGGAAAAAGGGGAACGGAACCCCTAGGAAAAACTTTATTAAAACAGAAAAAACAAGGACTACAACTCAAAAAGAGGGCATACCCTCCTCACAAAATGCCGACCAAGAAAGTGCTTGGGGAACTCAATGAGCATCGGCCTAACTCTAAAGCCCAAACTAGAGTTTAAGGCCCACTTACAAATACTAAAAATGACATCAAAGCAAAAAATACATTTAGAAATAGGGAACATGCCAGTAAATCATCATCAAGGTCCATTCCATCGTGAATCTTCATGTAGGCTTTCCAACTGATGTCATCCGAAATTATGGCCCAAAGGAGGAGTTGCTCATTTCTTTTAGCCCAATCTTCCTGTCTTCTATTTTGCCTAGAGTGGGCAACTTGGTTATCGAATCCGTCAAAGTATTAACAGATAGGTGATGTGCAACTCTGGGCTGCTTTGAATCAGCTGCCTGATTGATTTAAGTCATTTGCTTCGCTTAAATCATCCAATTCAGTTCTACTGTTGTGGGCGTGAATATTTTGGGGGATAAGAGATTCGGACAGAGGAGTATCGTTCGTGTGCGTAACTGCAGGTTGAGGAGTCTGAATAGGCGGCAGCTTATCCAAGACAGCTGGGCTGGTTTGGCGCAATTCAGCAGGCTTATTCATGGGTTTGTCTCTCACAAACGTTGATTTTAGTTTGCTGTTTAATGTCCTAGTTTTGCCTAGTTTTGTAGCGTTGCGTTTACTCTCTGTTGTTGAATAGGTTCGTTTGTTCTCAATTACTTGCGACTGTTTTTGCCATGAGCTGCAACTTGTAGTGGCTTTGTCTTTTTGGGGTAATAAATGTGGTGTTGTTTGATGTTCAAAAACAAAGATGGCACGATTCATAATTCACTAATCAGTAACACCTTAACACTTGACCATATAGGCAAACAGTGATACCCAGATATCCAAATAACTGATAAGCAGATTGGCACCATATATGCAAATATAAAATATCCAGAATTCCAGATTATATATTGATTAGATAAGAAATTAAAAAGTAAGAACTAGAAGGACAACACCTGAAGGTTGAATTGGAGCGAAATCAGATGGAAATCAGTGATCAATCGAACACTTCAACAAAAAAATCAGGCTTAGACGAGAGGCATCGGGGCCACCCCTGTAGGTCCTTTTAACAAACACAATTTAGTGGTCCTAACAGCTAGGGACAAATACTGTAACAGAATTGAAACTTTGATAGTCATTCATGTAATTTCAAAAGGTAAGGGACTAAAATAAAAGTGTTCATAAATATGAGGGATGGTTTTTGTAGTTTAATCAAAGAAAATAGAGTAAGTTATAGATTTGGTCCATGTAGTTATATAATAGTTATGAATTAAGTTCCCAAACGAATTAATTACACCCATGGTTATCATGGTTTCATTTTTATTATGGATTGGGTCTCTTATCTTAACTTTATTAATCTAAGCTATGTTAAATCAAAGGTATTTGATAATATACATTTCCTTTTTCAATTTCAATTTCAATTAAAAAACTTAAAGATTAATTATTACGTTTATATATAAATATATATACACACACAAAACAAAAACAAACTTGCCATTCATTACTCCTCCTACCACCACAAACTCCAAAAAAAACACACACAACTCCAAATCAAACCACCTTAATCACCCAAATTCAAAATCATAATAAAAACCCATCAAAATCAAACTCAAACATGTAATTTATTATCCATATATATAGAGTAATAGAGACACTCTACAATAAAATCGTAATTCACTTTCCTATAGTAACAAGGACGGTCTCACTCTGCCATAGTAACAGGGACGATCAATAACAAACATGTAACTTAACTATGATGGTAGTTGGTGGTTTTAATATGGTCGAGCCAACCCAAAAACGGAAACCTTAAAAAAAACGATGTTGATTCCACACCTAACTGATGTCAACAAAAGCTAAAAAAACGTCACCATTTGTCATACCCTATGAAGAACATCTGTTATATTTTCTCAGTGGAGTTGCAGACCAGGAACCAATTCTCGGTGGATTTGGAAATAACATGAAACCAAAAAGCATTTATCGGTAGATTTGCAGAGAAATCGAGAAAACATGTCCGGGTTTGCTTCAACTCGATGCTTCTAAAAACATGAAACAAAAAAGCAATCTAGGTGGATTTGTAGAGAGAAATCGAAAAAACATATTGCTTCATTTCTTGGTAGATTTGCAGTGATGGCGGCGACACCGGGAAGGGGAAGTGGAGGTGGTTTTCTGATTTAGGGAAGTTGGAGGCGTATGGATGGAAGGGACGATGTGTAATCAGAAAGAAAGGTCACCGATGGTGGCGATGATAATTATGGTGATGGTGGCAATGATGTGTGATTAGAAAGAAGGGCTAAAGATGGTAGTGATGAGAATTCTGTAATAGTAGCGATGATATATATAATATTATAATCATAAATATATAGCATTAGAATCATTAATTTTTTAAGTTTTTTATTTCATTGAAAATGAAAAAAAGTCAAATTACCAAAAACAACCCTAACTTAACAGGACTTAGGTTAACAAAATTAGAGCAAAGGACCCGATCTGTAACAAAAATAAAACCATAATAACCATGGTTGTAATTAATTCGTTTGAGGGACTTGGTCCAAAGTTTCTATTTAGCACGAGGACTAAATCTGTAATTTAGTGGATAAAATAAAAAGTAAAGAAAAGACAAGATGAGGTTTAGAAGGAAACGTGGGATTGTCAGGAATTGTTTCACATGGATCACATCCACATCCGCCTTAAATTAAAGGAAAAAGAAAAACACCCAATAATTCCTCTGCCCTTCTGAATTCCCACGTGACTTTGCCTTTCCTTACATTATTTTACTATTATTCCCTCTTGTCCAAACTCCAAAATAAACCTCTATGGTAAGGTTTACCATCTATGTTATTATCTTTATTTATGTTTTAACATAAATATTTATTTTTGATTGGTACATGTTAGTACGGTTTTGTACAAACATCTCAAAAGTTTAAAAACATGTTGTCCAAAACCCGATGCCCGTAAAACTTTTAGTTGTAAAATAATAATATGTTTGAATTAAGGTTTTTGAGTTTGAAGGCCGGGTAAAATTTATAGTATTTTACTGTAAATTGTAAAACTACAAAATATTAATTTACTAAATAATTAAATCTTTATAGAAAACAATCAGGTTATCTCATCATGAAATGCATAAATAATACATTAATAATCGAATATATTTTATTTCATTGATTTTTGTTTAATAATTAATAATAATATATAAGTTGGTACAATATTACCAAGTTTGTGAAGTTGGTACGATAATACCAACCAACTTAATTGGTACAGTTGGTAATGAATTGGTTAGTTTGTCTTGGTGCGAATTTGACACCCTAAGAATGATTAAACTTTTCATACTTGTTCATTGCACATTAACCACAGAAATCTCCAAGCCAATATCTAACATTACGATACAGTGTCATAAACCTTCGAGTATTCGTACATGCAATATCAGATAGATAACATTTATCTAAAAGAAACAAATAAAATAATTATTAATATGAATATAGTAAAAATATTACCTTTAATATACCTGGAGGAGGAAATGGAAATCCAATAGTACTATCTGTTAAAGCTTCAGACAAAACTCTAGAATCGTGTGCAACCCTTTCCCACCCGACAACAACAAATGTAAAAACCATGTTGAAGTCATAAATTGACAAAGCATTTTGATAACATTCACTCTTTCCTCATTCTCTATATAAATGTTGTTCTTGAATATGGACAATAACATGTACTAAAGTTCCATCAATGACGCCAATTGTTCCTTACATTAAAGTTAGTAGTCAAAATAAATTTAATAAGAAAATACATACAAGTATTATTATTATTATTATTATTATTATTATTATTATTATTATTATTATTATTATTATTATTTACCTTAAATATTTGTCGTAATCTCCTACTATTCCCTGGGATGTCAAAATTATGATTGAATGATGTAGGAATTATGATCTCTTTAGCAAACACGATAATTTTATCCAACACTTCATGAAATTTTTTATGGATGGTTTGTGTTGAGTGTTGGAACCTGTTTTTCAGCACTTTATAACGTTGATTGTGATCTATAATAATAAGAAAGATAACATTATTTTCTTTGATCAATATATGTTTGCTATTGGTTAACCAACCTTTTTCTTTAAAGTGATTACATAGTTGAACTAAAGCATCACGGGAGATTCGTAACAAATCAATTCATTGTCGATCATTACTTTCAAGTAACTCATTCGTAAATTGACGTCCAATCATTGCAGATGTATTATCTTTTTTTTTCAAACTCATTGATATATAATAAAGCCACAGGTCATGTTTCTCTCAAGATTCTCTGTGTTGAAGATGGAACTGTTGAAACACAATGTTGAGCTTTTTACTTAGAGCTGGGATTTTCAGAAACAAGTTGTTGTCCAAAAACAACAGCAACAAGAAGCTGGTCTGAAAAAAACACTCTTAATTGCTAAATGTCTGACGCATTCAGACAAAAGTGCCAACTAAAAGCTGAAAACTAAAAAACAAAGAAGGCCTAAATGTCTACTTTCTCATTATATCCTTAATTATCTGATGAATTTTTTTATCTTTGTAATTAACGATGCAATTGTTTTTTGTTAATTAATAAATGTAATATTTACGCATTCTTAAAATTGTGTTGACAATTATTTTGGGACGAAGGAAATATTTTTAGGTTGTTATAAATAAATCTTATTCTTTATTTAACTTATATATTAAATTACATAAGAGCTTGATGTCGATGTATATGTATAAGGGTGTACAAAAAACCGTCAACCTACGAAACTCGCAATCCGCTAACAACCCAATTAAACCGAACCCGTCAACCCGCAAAACTGTCAAACCGTCAACCCGTCAAACCGCTAATTAGAAGACTTGAAACTGTGTTAGCATAACTCAACCCAATCCAAACTGCCAACTCGCCACTAATATATATTATTTCGATATATATATATATATATATACACACACACATATATTAGTCCTATTTACGGCCCAATGCCCAAAATTAATCCAACTAGGTTAAGGCCCAAATTAATTTAACTAGGTCAATCGGCATGTCTCAATAAGTACGACTGCACGAGTACACTGAAATAACTATATCGACACTGCTATTTTCATTATAAATTTCAAACTATAAGCAATGTTCTAAAAAACTAGTTGCACAGCCGCCATGGCACCAAGGCATGTGTCTCACGCCACGTTAAGCCAGTGGCACGCCATAGCCTAATGTGCAATTTTCGTAATATGATATTTGATTTTTCTTTACGTTTTTCATATCTTATTTGCAAGTTTTTTAATATATAACTTAATTTAATTTTCTTATTACTATTGACTCATTGAGTAATACTATAAAACATATGTTTTTATATATAATATTGTATATGAACTAGAAATTTGACGCCATAAGTCACGCCTTGAAAACGCCATGGCTTCGCCGTGGCTCCTAAGGCTTGAGGCTTGGCCTCGCCGCCACGCCTGACACGGGGTTTTGACCCCCCGCGAATCTCACCGCAAGTGTACGGGTCGAAGTCAAGTAATAGTGTACGGAAGTACGAGTATCGAATCACGGGGAACTAGGAACTAAATATCACAATTACTACAAGAACTATTAACTGGGCTGTCAAATTGGAGGTTTGGTTTTATAACTAATGTAATGCAGAAATTAAAGTCAAACAAACACCAGATAACTAGTAAGCAGTTTTGGAATTCAGATGGAGAAACAGTTGAGGGTTGGATATCCTTAGGTTTCACATATGAATATCAGACTAAAGACAAATACCAGTTAATTCCGTAAATGAATACTCAACCTTGATCTAACCATTGCTCTCTCTCAAGTAACAACAGTTATATTTGTAAGACATGGTGCTTTCTCAAGCTACCATGAAGTTTATTTCGAAAACAAACACAAGGTTAATCTCTCGATCTCACCCTATGTAGTTCAAAACACATTAAGCGTAGGTTATTATGAGACTAAAGTTTTACTCGGTATATCTCTATCCTTTCTTACCTTTAGACATGTAATTCCTAATTCTAGATCTCAATTAATTCTCTCGAACATAATTGACAACAACAGAACAATTGCAAGTTAGCTACGCTCACAAAGGCATTAAGAACAAAATCACATGCATTCATTAATTGGAAAAACTGATAAGAATCATTCGTCATCCATCTATATGTTCAATCCTAATTCAATCCAACCCCCAACATCCTAAAGTTAGTTCATGATGTTGGGGGATTCAAACACAAAAGAAAAGGAAACGAAAGTATGAGAAAACATGGTAACGTGATCGTGGTGATAGTGTAAGATGAATTGATGAACTCCCTTTCCCGTGCTTGAATCTACTTCACGTCGTGAACGTTTATTCGATTGGTTCTCGATCTTCGCTCCAAATGGTGTCACGTGGTTCTGGAAATCGCCCCCGAACTGCCCTGAATCGTCTGCCGTAAGTTCGATCTCGAAAAAGTGACCTAAATCCCGAAATAAAAAGCTGAAATCCGCAAACAGAGGCTTACGCGGCCTTCCACGCGACTTGCAAGTCGCGTGGAAAGTCGCGCGCCTCCCAGAGGCTGCTCTGGGTCGGTTCTGGTTCACGGGTCGGGTCCTGGTTCGGTCGCGGGTCTTGGGCTTGGCTTTTGGGCTTCCGTTAGGCTTCGTTTTGACTCGTTTTGGGCTCTTTTTCGCTTCTATTTTCGAGGAATGCCGCCTTTTATATAACCTGCGTAAATCACTCAATAAACCGTAAAATACCCGCCTTTTTACTTGGGTGCAAGTCAATCTCGTTGGTTTGAGAACCGAAAATAACGCCAAAAAGTGGCGTTATCAACAACCCCAAACCGAGCGTTGCTTGTCCCCAAGCAAATTAGCGACAAAACAGAATAAAAGCATATATCTCAGAAAGAATAATAATTGCACAATTCCAATCGGTACCAAGTGATGCATCGGTGATTTCCCATACCCGTGAATATCTATCTCACTCTCGCCTCATTCTCATTTCGTTTGACCTATGACCTTCCATTGGGAGTTGAATTCGTGAGTGTTCCGATCACATCAGGGTTAGACTAGGTCCAAACATACTAGGGAAAACATTTCGCCTCGACCCTACCTCACGGGATACTCTCTTTGCACTCGAACCTAGGTTATCGCTCGTGTTGTCATGTTTAAGGAGGTTATGTGCAAGAATGCTCAAATGTCATGACAACTCTCAAGAAAGACGCACAAATGTCCAAGATTTTGATCTCAGACGGAATCAAGTAGCAAGATAGGGAATATCGGTAAAGGTAGTTGTAAACCGTAATCACATTTTCCAAAAGATCATCCAGGTCTTTACACGGGTTGTAATGGGGCTAAGGCTATGGTTATGAAACGACGGGTAAGAAGGTTCAAATATCCTTGGCATGTCAATCATTGGCAGTTCCGAACTCTATAGTTTTTCGCTCTCTTATTTGGCCCTCTTCGTCACTATTGGAGTTGCTTTGACTCTCTTATTTTCTGCTATAGATAATATCTAAGTAACTGTAATTTTTTTTTTGGGACTTCATTGGTCCTCTTTTCTACTTCTCGGGTTACATTGACCCGTTTTATTCTCATTGCTGGCCGGAGTTCTTCTTTTATGCTCTCACTCTATTGGTTCATTACTGCTTCCGATTGACACACTTTCGGATAAGGGTTGGCTAAGGCTTTTGGCTAAAGGGTGAATGATGGGTTTAGAAAGGAATAAGATGGGTGTTTGGCTGCAAAATGGCTATGGATACACACTAAGGGTAAACAGGGAAACGATAGCTAAAAAGGTTAAACAAACACACAATGCCTGGAATCATTTCTTAAGGTCCACACGATATGGTCTACTATACCCTCACCTAATATCCCGATGGTTGTCTTTGCTACTCAATGCAATAATGTACCGAGATCATTCTACATTCACGACAAGGAATTCGAGAAAGTGTATGTAACTTAAGTGTATAAATCCCTCGAAATGAAAAACGTCTTTTAGGCTCAAAATCTCACTATTGGGTGGTCTCCACTAATGTCCCTAGTCATATCCTTTCCCGGTCCTTCCCTAACGGTCACGTCGCTATCACAAGATTCTTCCCCCAATGGTCGGTCTCAATCATTCAAAACAAAAAATTTAGCTACTTTGATCTACACACTCAGAAATGCAGGAAATCTACGTGCATAAGCTTGGGCCCGATTGGGCAACCCCAAACCTTACCCACACATTGTCCCCAATGTGCAAGCAAAGTCGTAGGTGATGCGACTCAATCATTGTGCAGTTATTTACAGTTATAAAAAGGGCGGGTAAACATTAACGTAGCAAGCAAAAAGAAATCCCAAAATTTCTGAAGTGGGCACCCCAAACCTAGGCCATGGCCTAGGTTTGCCAAATAAAAGGCAACCCCAAACCTCGGTACAACCGAGGTTGGCACAGGGTCTAATGTGAGTGTGTAGATGGTTCAAAAATGAGGCACCCCAAACCTAAGTGAAACTTAGGTTTGTTGCATCTCGTGCAATTAAAATAGAACACACATCAAACACCACTCTTTTAGCAGAAAGATTTAGAACATACCTGTTTTGCCCGGCCGGAGGATTCTTGATTGGTTGAGCACTTAGAGGAGAAGACGGAGCACATGCAAGACAAGGGAAAGACACAAAACAAAAACAGGAAACACATAAAGCAAGAAAGGGAACAAAAACTGCACGAAAAACGAAAAACGGGACAAAAGGGACTCACGCGGTTTGGCCCGCGACTTGCAAGTCGCGTGGAAAACCGCGTAACCCTCTGTTTCAGAAAACCAGCAGAGGGCCCCGCGACTTTCTGCGCGGTATGCAAACCGCGTGTAAAGCCGCGTATGTCCCTTTTCAGTTATTTTTTGACTTTTTGATTTTTTTTGATTTTTATGGCTTTTTCATTATTTAAACACACTCAAAAATTAAAAGAAAAGGAAACTAACCTTGGTGGGTTGCCTCCCACCCAGCGCCTTATTTAAAGTCGTGGCACGACTGTGCGGTTTCAACTCGGTTCAGTATTCGCGGAGTTAGATCGCCCACACCTGCGATTCTTTGCGGATTCTTTCATCTTCGGTCCTCCTCCTCTTTCACCACTTCCTCTTTCCATCAGCTTGAATCTCACGTTCTCACCACCGACTCGGAACGTGATTTCACCCTCTTCCATATCAATCAGTGCCCGACTCGTGGCCAAGAAGGATCTCCCCAGAATTAACGGGACTTCTTCATCCTCGTCTATATCTATCACTACAAAGTCGACATGGAAGTAAAACTTACCTACTTTTATCAGCACATCCTCAACCACCCCGTACGGGTACCTTATCGAGCGATCAGCCAGCTTCAAAGTCATGTATGTTGGGCTTACCTCACCCAGGCCAAGTTTCCTGAAAATAGACAGAGGCATCAGATTTATACTAGCCCCTAAATCACATAAAACTTTAGTAAAAGAAAAGTCCCCAATTTGAATAGGGATAGAGAAACTCCCTGGATCCTTGAGCTTCTGGGGAAGCTTATTCTGGAATATGGCGCTGCACTCTTCAGTGAGTGCAACGGTGGCCTGGTGATCAAGTGCCCTCTTCTTCGATATAATCTCCTTCATGAACTTAGCGTAGGAGGGCATTTGTGTGAGCGCGTCTGCGAAAGGAATATTGATAGTTAGCTTTTTAAAGACATCAAGAAATTTAGAAAAATGAACCCGGTCTTTATTCGCTTTCAGCCTGCTTGGGTAAGGCACTTTTGGTTGTTCCGACTTGACTGGTGGTGGTACTTCTCTCTTCTTCTCCTCACTCTTCTCAGCCTCTAATGCATCCATATCAACGATCTCCACATCGTTATCGGCTTCCTCTGATGGCTCCTCTTTCATCTCTTTGCCATCTTTCAGATAGATGGCATTGCAGTGTTCTCGGTTTTGTCGTTCGGGTTGACTCGACAGTTTTCCGGGGGCTCGGTTTTGGAGGGTCTCGGAAATCTGCCCTACTTGCCTTTCGAGGATCTTGATGGCGGCGGTGTTTTGCTCGGTAGCCGCCTTGACAGTGTTGACTGTGCTGACTAATCCCTCGACTGTAGTTGTTAATCCCCCGACTTTATTGTCCATTTTAGACATGAACTTCATCATCATATCCTCGAGTCCCGGCTTCTTCTCTCCGGACGGTCCTTCGTTCCTTTGTTGAAAACCTGGAGGACGGTACACACTGTTAGTATTAAATGAGTTGGAGGAGTTAGAAAAGTTACCTGGTTGTGGACCCGGCTGATTCCATGAGAGATTGGGGTGCTTTTTCCACCCCTCGTTATACGTATTCGAGAAAGGATCGTTTCTCGGTTGGTTCCGGTTGGCCACAAAATGAACCTGATCAGGTTCTTGAACATTCCCTCCATTCAGTTGATTCGTGAGAAAGGCTAGTTGAGCTTTCAGCTCACTCATCTCATTACCTTCTTGGACACTTGCGACTCGTCTTACCGCTGATCTCGGCGTGGAGAAACTATGTTCGGCTAGGTTCTCAATCAGCTCGCACGCTTCCTCATATGATTTGTCCATTAAAGCTCCACCCGCGGCAGCAGTGATGTCGTTCTTAAATTGTGGGTGGAGCCCACTAAAGAAGGTCTGGATGATGACCCAGCCTTGTAGCCCATGGTGCGGACATTTCTTGATCATGTCCTTATAACGCTCCCATGCCTCATATAACGTTTCCTGGTCCCATTGAGAAAAATGGGTGATCTCCGCCATTAGTTGGGCGGTTCTGCTCGGTGGAAAGAACTTTTGGAGGAAAGCTGCTTTCAACTGTGCCCAAGTAGTGATCGAATCTGGTTGGATGCTCTCGGTCCATGTCTCGGCTCGACCCTTGAGTGAAAACCCAAACAATCTCAGCTTGATCGCGCCCTCGTTCATACCATTAATCTTGAATGTATTGCAGATCCTCTCGAATGCACGAAGGTGTGCGTGAGGATCCTCGGTTGGCGTCCCTCCGTATTGGTTCTGTTGCACCATCACAATGGTGCTTGGCTTCAGCTCGAAATAGTTCGCCCCGGTAGTGGGCGCTTGAATGCCTATCCGTGCGGCCGCCACATTAGGATCGTCGAACGACCGCATCGGAACTCTCTCTGGAGGTGGTGGTGGTGGGTTATTGCGGCGAGGTGGTCTCTCGTCGTCTGACATTTCGAATTTAAGGTTTTGCTTAGCTTTAGCTTCTTTCCGTAGACGACGGGCGGTTCTTTCGATTTCTGGGTCGATAGGCTCGAGTTCTTTTCCTCGGGTTTTCCTTGGCATAAACCAAGTAGCACCTGAAACGAAGAAAACAAAGTCAATAATCCAGAAACTGAAAGTGAATAAAATAAAATGACAAGAAAATAAAATGGCCAATCTAATAGCGCGTATAGCCAATAGTGCTATTAGCTGCAACTAGTTCCCCGGCAACGGCGCCAAAAACTTGACACGGGGTTTTGACCCCCCGCGAATCTCACCGCAAGTGTACGGGTCGAAGTCAAGTAATAGTGTACGGAAGTACGAGTATCGAATCACGGGGAACTAGGAACTAAATATCACAATTACTACAAGAACTATTAACTGGGCTGTCAAATTGGAGGTTTGGTTTTATAACTAATGTAATGCAGAAATTAAAGTCAAACAAACACCAGACAACTAGTAAGCAGTTTTGGAATTCAGATGGAGAAACAGTTGAGGGTTGGATATCCTTAGGTTTCACATATGAATATCAGACTAAAGACAAATACCAGTTAATTCCGTAAATGAATACTCAACCTTGATCTAACCATTGCTCTCTCTCAAGTAACAACAGTTATATTTGTAAGACATGGTGCTTTCTCAAGCTACCATGAAGTTTATTTCGAAAACAAACACAAGGTTAATCTCTCGATCTCACCCTATGTAGTTCAAAACACATTAAGCGTAGGTTATTATGAGACTAAAGTTTTACTCGGTATATCTCTATCCTTTCTTACCTTTAGACATGTAATTCCTAATTCTAGATCTCAATTAATTCTCTCGAACATAATTGACAACAACAGAACAATTGCAAGTTAGCTACGCTCACAAAGGCATTAAGAACAAAATCACATGCATTCATTAATTGGAAAAACTGATAAGAATCATTCGTCATCCATCTATATGTTCAATCCTAATTCAATCCAACCCCCAACATCCTAAAGTTAGTTCATGATGTTGGGGGATTCAAACACAAAAGAAAAGGAAACGAAAGTATGAGAAAACATGGTAACGTGATCGTGGTGATAGTGTAAGATGAATTGATGAACTCCCTTTCCCGTGCTTGAATCTACTTCACGTCGTGAACGTTTATTCGATTGGTTCTCGATCTTCGCTCCAAATGGTGTCACGTGGTTCTGGAAATCGCCCCCGAACTGCCCTGAATCGTCTGCCGTAAGTTCGATCTCGAAAAAGTGACCTAAATCCCGAAATAAAAAGCTGAAATCCGCAAACAGAGGCTTACGCGGCCTTCCACGCGACTTGCAAGTCGCGTGGAAAGTCGCGCGCTTCCCAGAGGCTGCTCTGGGTCGGTTCTGGTTCACGGGTCGGGTCCTGGTTCGGTCGCGGGTCTTGGGCTTGGCTTTTGGGCTTCCGTTAGGCTTCGTTTTGACTCGTTTTGGGCTCTTTTTCGCTTCTATTTTCGAGGAATGCCGCCTTTTATATAACCTGCGTAAATCACTCAATAAACCGTAAAATACCCGCCTTTTTACTTGGGTGCAAGCCAATCTCGTTGGTTTGAGAACCGAAAATAACGCCAAAAAGTGGCGTTATCAACGCCACGCCTCACGCCATTTAGAACCTTGATTATAAGTATGAACATATGTTTTTTTTAAATGGAGGACTTTTACAAAACTAGCAAGATGCTAGGAAAATGATACAATTACATAGAAAGAATTGCATGCCAATAACCCCAATTAATATACAATTTGCTACTTCTACTATTATTCCTTAGAACCCATATAGACCACAAAGTAATAAGCATAACCGCCTAGAAGCACCAAAACACGTTCTTCAACCGTATTGACTCAATCCAAGAGACCCACTCTAAATAGGAGCAGAGAGTCGGAATATCCATTTGCCACCATCGACCAATAAGGACCCATAAGTATGTAGCGACAGGACACGAAAAAAACGATGACTGCAATCCTCTACCCCCGTATCACAATTAGGACATAAAAGAGATGAAACGTCGATACATCTATAACACCCCGAAATCTGGAGAACGGAAAACTGGACCACGGACGTCCGCGAGGCAAGGGCCGGACGTCCACGAGGTGTGGACGTCCGCGGATCATCCGCGGAAGCAACAGAGAAATTCGAGGATTTTGGTATTTGAAGGCCGGACGTCCGCGAGGTTTCATACGGACGTCCGCGAAGCTGCTGAACGAATTAATTCGGGTTTTAACCCTTTTCCCTTTCTCTTTCCCTCATTCATCTTCAACCTCAAACTCTCATCTCTCTCTCTCTCTAAATACGTTTCTCTCTCTCAAGAAACCCTAATTCTCCCCTCCCCTCTTCATCTTTTTCCCCTAAATCAAACACCACCATTGTTAGAGAACCTTAACCCTTCAAAGGAAACCCCCACTTCATCTCCTCCACCGATTTCTAGGGTTTTTACCCAAGATTAGGAGTTGTGGTGCATCTTGGAGGTTGTAGAGACTTTTTGGGTTGGTGGATTCAAGTATGGTTAAGGTAATATTCTCTTCTCTTCATTTTATGAAGTTAGGGTTTTGTTTAAGTGAGTATTGTTGTTGTAAATTAGTTGGATGATGATTTCTTACGATTAGATCTAAATAGTTGTGGTTGGAACTTATGGATCTAGGTTTTTGGAAGTTTTGGCTTGAGGATGCAAACTTCATCAAAGGAGCTTACGTTGGAGAAACTCTAGATTTAGCTTAAATCTAGCAAGGTGAGTTCAAGTTATTTTGCAAAAACTTTGTACATGCCAAAATACTATTTTTCCAAGATATTATGTGTTTTACTTGAAAACTATCAATGTTTGGGCTATTTGATGGGTTTTACCTTTTGAGGTATTATTTGTGGTAAATATTGTAAAACATTACTTTTGGTTATTTTGGAAAAATGTGATAGATAAATCCTATATGAGAATGGATTATTGATTTATGTGAAAAATGGAGTCTATTGTTATGAAAATGCATTTTGTGGATTTTAGGAAATATGCGTATAGTACTTCATGTGATGTTTTGAAAATGTAAAGGTTGAATCCTTTTTGGAAAGGAGGGTTATCCCGATCCAAGGTTTTATTTCGGGTTTTCATAGAATTATGGTACTTGGTTGCTTAAACAAAGTTTAAATGCATTTATGCGATGATGACCGTTATGTATGGGTCTAGCAAGCTTTGAGCACTTGCTCGATTTTGATTGTGGGAAAGTGTTGGGGACATTTGTCCGGTTTAAATGGCTTGATGTGGAGTCTTATTCACAGGTTGCTTTTATTGCACC
The DNA here is from genome assembly GCA_033807775.1 of Saussurea involucrata. Classification (NCBI taxonomy): domain Eukaryota; kingdom Viridiplantae; phylum Streptophyta; class Magnoliopsida; order Asterales; family Asteraceae; genus Saussurea; species Saussurea involucrata. The sequence continues at coordinate 58,687,744 of CM066314.1, read as the reverse complement.
ATTTTGCATATTACTGCACGTTTTGATATTTACATGCTTGGGTGCGTGAGTCATTCCGGGATAGGCATGTTGTTGTAGACTGTATTGCATTGGATCCATAAGTATGTTAGTCAGTCGTTGGTAATGGTCGATTGGGTATCTTGAGGTTGGACCTCGGAACCCATGTTTTATGACCTTAACTTTTCAAGTGGATATTAGGAGGGTTGAGTCCGGAGGTGCTACCTTGGAGGTAGGCGCTAGGACCCACGCCGCTTATAGAGGATGCCTTGGAGGTGATCCTAAGTGTGCCGGGCCTTGAGGTGGAGTCTTGGAGACGGAAACCAAGGTCAACCGTCTCTTGAGGTAGAACTTGTTGAGAAGTCGTAGGAACCCTTGGATGGTCCAGTTGCGAGGGTTGTACGATTAACGTTGTATGGGTGGTATACTTATGTGTTTCCTCCACCTTCAACGGATACGGGTCTCCCCCGTTTATGGTATTTGGATTTTAATACATTTTACGTTTGCGTGAGTTTTGCTTCGTATTATGCTTCCAATGAAAGGTTATATTTAATGGATGGTTTCCATGTTTTACGGGTTGAGTATTTATTGTCAACCATATTTGAAAGCTTTGCCTAATATAGAAATTAATCATGAATTTGAGTGAGATGGAATCACTATGAATTTTGGAAAACGTCTTATACCTTTTCGGGAACTTTTCCCATGGAAATGTGTGAGTTGGAAAATGGATGATTTACAATTAAAGTAAACCCTTTTGAAATCATGACTAAAACTACTACTCTTTCGATTTATGATTTTATATAGTCATGATAAAATGCTTGAACTCAATAGGCGTTAGCCTAACCCTTTTTATTTGTCGGCATGTGCAACAGGCTCAGGTTGGGGTAGCTCTAGGTACATTGTGAAGTGGCGAGTGCTAGTAGAGTGCACGAGAGGTGTTTAGAATAGTGAAGTCTTCCACACTTATTTGGAATTAGCAACTCGTGTTATGTTAAGTAGCACCCGTTTAAGTTATTTTTTTGTGGGAATTATAATATTTTAAATTCCGAGGTATTTTAAGGACTGAATTGTAGAAAATGATTTCATGTATTTAGTTATTTTATCGAATTTTAAAGTTAGTTGCTCGTTCCAAATTTGAGGGTGTTACAAGTTGGTATCGGAGTATAAGTTTGAGAGATTTAGGTGTTGATTTTGGATACCTAGACTCAAACTGGCGCTTGTTTAAGTAAATGAGAGTGAAATTCACCTTTAGGCACTCTAAGATAGGATGTTTCGAGGTCAATGAATGTTGTTAGAAACGAGAATCACGTCTAGAGTAACAAAGATGATCATGTACAGTGCGTTCATAGTGACACCTGGCCAGTGTCATGGTGAACCTACTAGTACATGTGCATGCTTGAATTACTTTAATGTGATGATCGTTGGGGTAGTGAAGAAATTTCTAAGCTGGTAGTCGTTGGAATAGATGGGCAATTCTAGTATTAGTCACTTGGAGTGACGATAAGCATGATATTTGCTTTAAGTAGACCGTTTCGGGTCAAGATTGATGGTTGGACTAGAACCATAGGCTTATTGAGCCGACTTTGATTTGAGGAAGAACCGTAAGGTTAATTGAGGTAATTTCCGACTTAGCCTTAAGAGGTTTGAACATCCGGATGACATTAGTGGACCAGAGGATTTTGGAGGAGTATGGGTTGAGACGTTGAATGCCGACTAAGTCATGCACAAAGTTATTTTGAAAATAAATTGCATCAACTATTTCTTGTGTTTCCAATCCTTATATGGATTGTGTTATGAATTTTGGGAAATGTTTAGCACACACACAAGATTTCGAATCATGGTTTTTAACGTGCATGAAACCATTTTATTGCGAGAGTTGCAAACTCCGCCGGGATTTGTTTTGCGTTATTTCATTACTGTTCAACATTGATTTCGGATATAATGATAATCATATTTTTATAATGTTTAAGATGTTGGTCAAGAAACTACGGCTTATGACTTTAATATTGTATCTCCTCCACATATGCTAGAGTTTGGATGGAAAGTTATCTTCCATGATGTCTGTGTAAAACTATTTTGGAGAATTTGTTTAATGTGAGTTGTTAAACAATGTTGTTTATGTGGTATTACCATAGAAGGGATTTTGGAATTTGGTATTTTAGCCATGATTTTGCTTAATGCAATTTGACTTTGGAAGCACAATGTTTGGTGCTATTTTGTTGACTTGGAGTCATTGAGTTCGTTGAATTTCATGGAGTTTTGTTGTATGACGTTTTGTGTCGTGTGGGTACAATTTTACAATGTGCATACTTTATGTATTTATGTGAAAATTTATGAGTTAAGTTGGGCATTTGGCCCCACTCAAGTTTTGTTAAGAAATGTTAATTTTATGCCATAAGGCGACTAAGAAGGGATGAGTTTGGAACTCTAGTGTCGCGTAACTTTTCTTTCAAGAATTTATGTTAATAAGCATTTCGTCGCAAATAGTTCAATGTATGGATTGATTTATACATGGCTTAAGTAATGCAAAAAAAAAAAAAATTGGTGACATTTCATAATACTTTGCTTGGTGCGCTTTCGGGCAGTTAAATGTTTTATTATCTTTTTCATGTAAATGCGTTATATCGACTTAGGGGTATGCATAGCTTGGTAACCATTGTTTCTCGACACTTTGATAAACGAGTCGTGCATGAAAATGTTTTATTAACTCCTTGTTTAAATGAAAGGCCATTGGGTCAAAGCATGTTTGAGTGGTGTAGGGATCATGGATGGTTTATGATACGTGATATTTAAAAAAAACACGAACGTATGAGTCATTGACATTGGTCAATTTTGATTTGCCGAATATTTTGGAAAATTGAAAGCCTTTTTGGTTTTGGAGGAAATGTGTATTTTGAGTATTTTTAACAAATACATTTTAAGCAACGACGTTTTATGTTCCAAGTACGAACTTTGAGGACAACGCTTCGTGATGAAGATTTTAGGAAATTGTTTGTATAAAACTATGGTGCGTGAAGTTTCTTATGTTTTGAACCTTGACGCGCACTGTCGGTGCAATTCGAGATTTGAAGTTGGTTTGACCCCTTTTGGGTGTCAACCATTTACTAGCACTTGTTTCCTCCTAGGCTTTGAGAAAACACGTTGTTGTGTACAATTTTGTCAGAAAACATCTTACTCGTGTGTCATTATATGACCGGATGAGGAAAGTTTTGGAAATCAATTTAAAGAATTACATCTTTTGAAATTTTGGTGTGAGTTATTTGGTGCATGTTATTTCGTTTTAAGAAAATTTCTAATTGAAATGATACAAGCTTGCGTGCCTACCCCAGTTTGAGGTTCCATTATGATGTATGTCGATATTTCGAATGTTGGAAACGTATTGGTTTTGTCTTAAATGTAGAACTTACCCAAGTCCTTTTGTGTTTTGACTAAGATGTATTTATAAACCGTTTCATCGTTTGTATAATAAACTGACGCGCACAAATTTTGTTGGTGAACCTTGTTCCATGTCATTTTATGGTTAACAAGGAATTTTGGAGTCAAATGTCATTTGGACTCCTTTTGAAATGCGTGCACACCTTTTGTTGCACCCTGTTTAAAGTCGGGCAGTTACTTTACGTGCATGTCATGAGTCAGTCCATACTAGAACCGTGGCGGTTCATTTTAAAGAAGTTGTTTATTACGCTTTTGCGTTTTGTTGATAATCTGAACTGCAATGAAATAGTTTTCAACATAATTTTCATATGTGGGACGAGCGTGTCCGTTTTTGCGTAACTACCGGATTGATGATAGTAGTCCTTCTATGCGTACGATTTATTTGATATGAAAATCTTTGTGTTGAAATTTTTGTGAAAGGTTTTATTGATTGGCATATTTATTAAATAATTCGCTTGAAAACCTTGAACTCGTTAGGTCCTTGGAAAGGTTAAGTAACCCGATCGAAAGTAAGTGTGTAGAACCTCGACTGTGAAGAGTTGAGCGTTCAGGCGCGTGGCGCGATTATAGGCCGGATGGTATCGGTAGCAAAGTCAATGTGTGGTGGTAATTGGAGGGTTAGACTTGCGGTAATGCATTTCGAGGTTGGTATAGCCGTTTTGTTGACAATCGTAGTTTTGTGGAACACTCGGTAAACGGAACTCATGTGTGGAGTCCCGTTAGAGTTCAAAGCTTGGTGGTATAAGTAGGTGTCAACCCTTGTGGGTTTGGGGTCGGAAACCGTTAGTGTAATCGGGGGATTGTAGTCCGATTTTAAAGGAATGATGGTAATGGTAGTAGTAACCTTAAGATGCTCAATTGTGATGAGTGGTTTTAGTGGAATAACCTTCGTGGGTGGTTTTTGAACCTGTCGGTTTGATGATTAATGTTGAGATGGATTTTGGAGTCTATTAGAACTTGTTGGAGTTTATCGACAGTTAATGGTAGGAATGATCGGAAGTGATGATTCTGTTGGGTTCGTTAGTGAACAAACCTTGGAGTGATTTAGAGTCTAAAACTGAAATCGAGAAGTATGGAACATCTAAGGTTGGGAGACAACCGAAGTCGTCTAACTAGGAGTTATTCCAGTGGTTAGAGCGTTATTCCGGACATAAGTACAGTGTACTTGAAGGGGTTTTGTTGGTAAGAAATTGTTCGAGGAATTGTCTTTATAGACTGTGTGGGGAAATTTAGATTCTAGTTAGGAATTGATGAATTATGGTCGACGTTAAGTCGGTTAGCCTTGGGTTGTAAAGGATATACATTTCGAGGACGAAATCATTTTAAGGTTGGGAGAATTGTAACACCCCGAAAATTGGAGAACGGAAAACTGGACCACGGACGTCCGCGAGGCAAGGGCCGAACGTCCGCGAGGTGTGGACGTCCGCGGATCATCCGCGGAAGCAATAGAGAAATTCGGGGATTTTGGTATTTGAAGGCCGGACGTCCGCGAGGTTTCATACGGACGTCCGTGAAGCTGCTGAACGAATTAATTCGGGTTTTTAACCCTTTTCCCTTTCTCTTTCCCTCATTCATCTTCAACCTCAAACTCTCATCTCTCTCTCTCTCTCTAAATACGTTTCTCTCTCTCAAGAAACCCTAATTCTCCCCTCCCCTCTTCATCTTTTTCCCCTAAATCAAATACCACCATTGTTAGAGAACCTTAACCCTTCAAAGGAAACCCCCACTTCATCTCCTCCACCGATTTCTAGGGTTTTTACCCAACCATTTCCACTCCATTTGAAGATTTGGAGTTGTGGTGCATCTTGGAGGTTGTAGAGACTTTTTGGGTTGGTGGATTCAAGTATGGTTAAGGTAATATTCTCTTCTCTTCATTTTATGAAGTTAGGGTTTTGTTTAAGTGAGTATTGTTGTTGTAAATTGGTTGGATGATGATTTCTTATGATTAGATCTAAATAGTTGTGGTTGGAACTTATGGATCTAGGTTTTTGGAAGTTTTGGCTTGAGGATGCAAACTTCATCAAAGGAGCTTACGTTGGAGAAACTCTAGATTTAGCTTAAATCTAGCAAGGTGAGTTCAAGTTACTTTGCGAAAACTTTGTACATGCCAAAATACTATTTTTCCAAGATATTATGTGTTTTACTTGAAAACTATCAATGTTTGGGCTATTTGATGGGTTTTACCTTTTGAGGTATTATTTGTGGTAAATATTGTAAAACATTACTTTTGGTTATTTTGGAAAAATGTGATAGATAAATCCTATATGAGATTGGATTATTGATTTATGTGAAAAATGGAGTCTATTGTTATGAAAATGCATTTTGTGGATTTTAGGAAATATGCGTATAGTACTTCATGTGATGTTTTGAAAATGTAAAGGTTGAATCCTTTTTGGAAAGGAGGGTTATCCCGATCCAAGGTTTTATTTCGGGTTTTCATAGAATTATGGTACTTGGTTGCTTAAACAAAGTTTAAATGCATTTATGCGATGATGACCGTTATGTATGGGTCTAGCAAGCTTTGAGCACTTGCTCGGTTTTGATTGTGGGAAAGTGTTGGGGACATTTGTCCGGTTTAAATGGCTTGATGTGGAGTCTTATTCACAGGTTGCTTTTATTGCACCATTTTGCATATTACTGCACGTTTTGATATTTACATGCTTGGGTGCGTGAGTCATTCCAGGATAGGCATGTTGTTGTAGACTGTATTGCATTGGATCCATAGGTATGTTAGTCAGTCGTTGGTAATGGTCGATTGGGTATCTTGAGGTTGGACCTCGGAACCCATGTTTTATGACCTTAACTTTTCAAGTGGATATTAGGAGGGTTGAGTCCGGAGGTGCTACCTTGGAGGTAGGCGCTAGGACCCACGCCGCTTATAGAGGATGCCTTGGAGGTGATCCTAAGTGTGCCGGGCCTTGAGGTGGAGTCTTGGAGACGGAAACCAAGGTCAACCGTCTCTTGAGGTAGAACTTGTTGAGAAGTCGTAGGAACCCTTGGATGGTCCAGTTGCGAGGGTTGTACGATTAACGTTGTATGGGTGGTATACTTATGTGTTTCCTCCACCTTCAACGGATACGGGTCTCCCCCGTTTATGGTATTTGGATTTTAATACATTTTACGTTTGCGTGAGTTTTGCTTCATATTATGCTTCCAATGAAAGGTTATATTTAATGGATGGTTTTCCATGTTTTACGGGTTGAGTATTTATTGTCAACCATATTTGAAGGCTTTGCCTAATATAGAAATTAATCATGAATTTGAGTGAGATGGAATCACTATGAATTTTGGAAAACGTCTTATACCTTTTCGAGAACTTTTCCCATGGAAATGTGTGAGTTGGAAAATGGATGATTTACAATTAAAGTAAACCCTTTTGAAATCATGACTAAAACTACTACTCTTTCTTATGATTTTATATAGTCATGATAAAATGCTTGAACTCACTAGGCGTTAGCCTAACCCTTTTTATTTGTCGGCATGTGCAACAGGCTCAGGTTGGGGTAGCTCTAGCTACATTGTGAAGTGGCGAGTGCTAGTAGAGTGCACGAGAGGTGTTTAGAATAGTGAAGTCTTCCGCACTTATTTGGAATTAGCAACTCTAGTTATGTTAAGTAGCACCCGTTTAAGTTATTTTATTGTGGGAATTATAATATTTTAAATTCCGAGGTATTTTAAGGACTGAATTGTAGAAAATGATTTCATGTATTTAGTTATTTTATCGAATTTTAAAGTTAGTTGCTCATTTCAAATTTGAGGGTGTTACAACATCTTTTATCCAAATTTACCCAAGTAGGAGCCAATTGAGACACAATCGCCATGTCTTGACGCGTACTTAAATTTTCTGGCATTTACTAAAATTAGGGGTGCTACACCTTTTGAACCGAGGGTACAAAGGAAGATAAATTTTGTTGAAGTTCACAGAATTGGACAACCTCTACCCTACCTCTCGGCGCCCTTCGAAGACACAAATCCCAACACCCTAACTCTAAACGAGACATGGCATTCTTCGATTTATCCAATTCTAAAACGTAAACTCTAGGAAATTGAATTTTAAAAGGAGAATCCCCAAGCCAAACATCATCCCAAAACACGGTCAAATCACCATTGCCCACCTTTTTCTTACATAAAGAAGAAAGATCTATGCCTTTATTCTTTTGAGAGTTGACCGATTTTGTCCACACTAGAAGTTGGAACCATAAATTTATGTTCTCATTGCACTGATGTTTTTAGAAGTTTGTTTTTTTATTGTGTAAAGAAATGTCATATGTTTCTTGTAGGTTGCAACTTTGTATTTCTTTTATCCTATTTTCTGTGTGTATATGAGTAATGGAAAATACTCATAAGTCTCCAAAAAAATGAACACAATGATGAACTTAGCACGTCTAAGCAAAGGAGAGGGAAAACCTAGAATGTTTGGGATCACTTTTCAAAAAAGGACTCTAGATGTGTTAGTAATTATTGTGGAAAAGACTATGTTGTCATAGTAAGAGAACTGGTGAAATTTATTTGTGGAATCACTATCAATGATAATGAGGTATTATTTAATAAAGAGAAATGTAGAAAAGTCGTGGCTAGATTTGTGGTTAAGGATAAACAACCCTTTAGTATTGCAAAGGGTGAAGGATTTAGAGAACTTGTTAAAGAGTTTCAACTTAAATTTGGTGTCCCTAGTAGAGTGATTGTTGCTAGAGTTATTTATCGGTTGTTTTGTAATAAGAGTATTAAGCTGATTGATGATTTGAATTGGATGCTATCATTCAAATTTTTGAAGTTTAATTCTAAGACTTTGGGATTTTAATATATATTTGGATGATTGGAATCACTAATAACTTTGTTGGGTATATTTTAGTATTATTATCATATTTCATTCGTCAACTTTATGTATATTACTAACCCGCCAACTGTAACACCTCGAATTTTCCATGATTAATGTACGTTATTATGGAGGATGTTAAATTCTTGTAAGTTGTGTTAATTTTAGAAGTTATGTTACAAATCGATGTTGAAGGACCAGAAGTGGAAAAAAGTTATAATTCGAAGTGTATTGGGTTAAATTGGATAAATAAGTTGGGGTATAAATTGAGAGGAGAGAGAGAGTCGGTCATTTCTTTTGTGAACTTCTGAATTGGGAGGTGTTTGAATTCGGTTTCCAAGAGCAGGGAGTGAGATTGATTAGATATTTAATCGATAAGGGTTTCAACTCTTTTCTGCGATCAATTCCTTTAAAGACTGGTATTCACAAATTCACTACTTCTTTTATTTAGGTTCTGAATAAATTTTGGTGAAAAGGAATTGAATCATGATTGGTTTTGTTTACCGACTCTGAGTTCTTCGAATCAGGTGAGTTCATCCTTTTCTTACTTCGATTTCACATATTCACAACAAGGGAATGGATGTTTGGAACCTTAAATTGTTCTTAGATCATGGTTGTAAGTTAAGAAATTTATCTGAGAAAGTGAGTGATTTCTGTAAAGATTTGATGTAAATCCCGAATGCTCCTGAGTAAAGTCGATGTCCGGTAGTATCCGAATGTTAATGTGTCCGGTAATATCCGAATGCTAATGTGTCCGGTAGTATCTGGAAGATCCTGTTTCCGGTAGTGTCCGGATATTATGTTCCGGTAGTAGTCGGATATTAAAGTTTCCGGTAATATTGGATATTATGTTCCGGCAGTATCCGGATAACCTGGTTTCCGATAGTGTTCGGATTGTCTAATTTTCCGGATAGTATCGGATCAAATTTCCGGATAGTTAATTATCGGATCCGACTTTTGAATAGAGTTTCCGGATCAAAGTTGCGGATAGCGATTTTCGGATGTTACCCGGATTACTTTGGTTTCCGGATGTTACCCGAAATACTTGGATTTTCGGATATTACCGGGTTATATATTTCCGGATGTTAGCGGATATGGTTTCCGGATTTGATTCCCGGATATATTTACGGACTGTTTCTGGAATAAGTTTTCTTGGATATTTTTCGTATGGGTTTTCCTGATCTTGTGTTTTCCGAATATGAAACATTCCTTGATCATTTTGATTTTAACTTTAGCAGTTGGGCGTTACGAACATAATTATAACTCAAATTCGGGTATGATACGATTTGATATATATATAGAGGGATAATAAAATGTAAACCTCTAAATGTGTGTAAACTTTGGATTTCATAGGTTTTCTTGATGAAATTTTTTCAAGAAATTGTTTATTTTGATAAAAGTGTTTCATATCATTCATTTCTTGATGAAATTGTTACATATATTTGTGACGTGAAATCGTGGAATAGGCAAGGTATAATTGTAATTCCCGTTTTCTATTGGGAGATAAGGAATATGCATGATTTAATTGTAATCCCTATTTCCACACCAAGAAATGGGCATGATTTAATTGTAATTTCTTGGACATGAGCTGAAATCTAGGATCCTCAGTGATTCGTAGTGGCGCTCTTAAACATGATATTATGACTTACTTGGTGTTCGTCATACTCACTGAATCGGGTATGATTCCCGCCATCGAAAGATGTTATGTGTACGCTATGGAATTTGGGAAGAGGTTACTTTATATGCTTTGTTTACAGATTTTATTTTCAAAGCTTATAAATGTTTTGATGTTAAAACTAGATGTTCTCACTAGGCGTAAGCCTAATATTTTTCCAAAACTAATTTTCTTACCAGGTACTAGCACGAGCAGGGAATCGAAGGGATGAGTGAAGAGGGGTACCAAAATCATAACTTTTGGAGATGTAATGGAGAAATTGTTGGAATCGAAGATATTTTGGGAGATCATAAAGACAACCCTTATAATCTGATCATGTTTGTTATGGATTAGATTAGTAGGGTTTTTTTTGGTAATTATGAATCTTTGGCACTAATTCTCCATTTATGAATGAAAGTTTTTGGGAAGTTGTTGTTGTAAACCTGATAAATTTAAGGTTTAAATTTATTTGCATTTTTAGGGTGTTTCTGTTTGGTATCAGAGCTGTAGTTTAAGCGAACTAGGTATGATCGTAAGATACCTAGACTTAAGCTGAGATGAATATGATTTGTGAGATCGGGTAGAAATACTAAGACGGGATGATCTTAGAGTCGACAGAAATACGTGAATTAAGAACTGTGATGATGGTAACAAGAATTCTTATGTGTAGTATGTTCATAATTTCAATTAGCTAATGTTATTATGAATATATTGTGACGTAAACATACTTGTTTCTGATTGTTATGGCGATTAACGAACGTTAAAGTACGTTTCTTTGTGTTTGGGTTGTGTATAGCCATTTCTTATGGTTATCTCTATGTGCTTAACAGAATACGATGGTTAATACCCCAAGTAGACCTCCTACTTCTTCAGAGGACCGTGCGACAAATGAATTTGCGGAGAATCAACTTGAAAGGGGTGGGGCTAATACAAGTCCACCAAGGCCACCTATCATGGGGGAAGGAGGAAGTCAAACTCATCGACCTAATGTCGGTACTTCTAATCTGGTGGTGACGAAATCTACTATGGAGTCCCGTATGATGGAAAACATGATGCGAGTTATGAATGCTGCACTGACTCAACAACAAGAGATGTTTATGAAACTGCTGAATGATAGAAGTGCCGAGTCGCAGGGACCAGAGATGGATATCGGTACTGTAACTCCACCTGTTAATCCAGTAATGAATGTTAATAGGAGAATGGAGAAAGTTTGTTCATACAAGACGTTTTAAAGTTGCAAGCTGTAACACCTCGAATTTCCATTATATATTATTTAATATGAATGGGGTCTAATTGTAATTTAGTTTAAGATTTGGACTACTTTGCAAATGTAAAACTCAAAGGGGTTGAAATTTAAAATGACCAAAGTGTAAGATAATTATGAAAATTAGAAATTGAAGGTTTGTTTGGTCATTAGTTGAAAGTGGATTTGGATACTTAAAGTGAGAGTCGGTCACTATGAGAAAATATCTCATTTTGTCTTGAAGAAGGTTTCCACACCAGGAAGGAAGAAGAAAGAAGAGATTGGAATTGATTTTGCTAGGTAAGTAGAGTTATTTCCATGTATCTAATCTGAATCACGTGAATCATTGTTGGTAGTTGATTTTGGGTATTGATTGGTATTGATTCAGTAGGAAGAAGGAATCAGATTTTTGGAAATCAAGTTGTGTGCTGGGTCAAAAACTTCCAGATGAGTTCATCCTCTCTTTTTGTTTAAATCAATGTTTTCATTCAAATTAAGCTGTAGAATGATGGTATTAACTGTATTGGAACTGAATGGTTACGGGCAAAATAAGCTGGGTGGAACATAGATCAATCTGGGTTGGAAATATGGTGTATAGGTCGAAGTTATCGGACAATTTTGATAGTGTCCGGTAATTCCATTTCAGTGGTGTCCGATAGTGAAGACATCCGGTAAGTATCTAAGTTTCCGAATAAAATAGATACCGGGTGGTATCCGGATTACTTTGGTTTCCGGATGTCATCCGGATTGTATATGTTTCCGGTAACTTCCGGATAGGCTTGGTGTCCGGTAAGTTATGATGTCCGGATAGGCTTAATGACCCGGTAAGTTGTGACGTCCGGATAGTTGTGATGTCCGGAAACTTCTGATGTACGGTCACTTCTGATGTCCGAATATTTCTGATATTCCGGATATGTATGAGTTTCCGGATAGTTCCGGATATAGTGGCTGGATGTGTTGTCTGGTTAAGTTTTTCTAAAATATTTCTTGGGGCGCTGCCCCTAGACCCCGCAAGGGCGTTGCCCCTTGACCTCATCCGATAACCGGGTAGCGGAACCCCCGTGCTAAGTCGCCGAAGGGGGGGAGGGACATTTGATGATAAGGATACGATAGGTTATATAGTATTCTTAGAGTTGAGAAGAGCACCTTTCGAAGCATTGTATGGACGGAAGTGTAGAACTCCAGTGTGTTGGTTAGAAGCTGGAGAAAAAAAATTTGTTGGCCCTGAACTTGTTCAACAAACGGCTGATAAAGTGAAAGAGATTCGGAAGCACATGAAGGCGGCTCAAGATCGACAAAAGAGTTACGCCGATCCGAAAAGAAGGCCGAAAGAATTCCAAGTTGGGGAGCGTGTGATGCTTAAGGTATCCCCGTGGAAAGGTGTTATAAGATTTGGAAAACGTGGAAAGTTGAGTCCTCGTTTTCTTGGACCTTTCACTTTAATCAAAAGAGTAGGGCTTCAAGCATATCAGTTGGATCTTCCACCTGAATTGGAAGGAATCAACAACACTTTCCATGTCTGTTAACTTCAGAAATGTTTAGCCGAAGAGGACGATGTTATACCACTTTCTGATATAAGAGTGGATGAGAAGAGTCGTTATGTGGAGGAACCGGAAGCAATTTTAGAAAGAACGATTAAGAAGCTACGACATAAGGATGTAGTTATGGTAAAAGTACAATGGAAACATCACAGCGGTGCTAATGTGACGATGGAAGCTGAAGAGGATATGAAGATTAGATATCCTCATTTATTTACCTAAACTTTGACTTCGGGGACGAAATCATTTTCAAGTTGGGGAGATTTGTAACACCTCGAATTTCCATTATATATTATTTAATATGAATGGGGTTTAATTGTAATTTAGTTTAAGATTTGGACTACTTTGCAAATGTAAAACTCAAAGGGGTTGAAATTTAAAATGACCAAAGTTTAAGCTAATTATGAAAATTAGAAATTGAAGGTTTGTTTGGTCATTAGTTGAAAGTGGATTTGGATACTTAAAGTGAGAGTCGGTCAGTATGAGAAAATATCTCATTTTGTCTTGAAGAAGGTTTCCACACCAGGAAGGAAGAAGAAAGAAGAGATTGGAATTGGTTTTGCTAGGTAAGTAGAGTTATTTCCATGTATCTAATCTGAATCACGTGAATCATTGTTGGTAGTTGACTTTGGGTATTGATTGGTATTGATTCAGTAGGAATAAGGAATCAGATTTTTGGAAATCAAGTTGTGTGTTGGGTCAAAAACTTCCAGGTGAGTTCATCCTCTCTTTTTGTTTAAATCAATGTTTTCGTTCAAATTAAGTTGTAGGATGATGGTATTAACTGTATTGGAACTGAATGGTTACGGGCAAAATAAGCTGGGTGGAACAGAGATCGATCTGGGATGGAAATATGGTGTGCATGTCGAAGTTACCGGACCATTTCAGTGGTGGTCGCAAGGGCGTTGCCCTTTGACCCCATAACGGAACCCCCGTGCTAAGTCGCCGAAAGGGGGGGGGGGGAATTTGAGGATAAGGATACGATAGGTTATCTAGTATTCTTAGAGTTGAGATATATGATACGAGATGTGGCGTGATATGTTGTTATGCATATACGCTAGTAAGTGTAACGGATCCATAGGCACTGGCAGTATTTGTAACGTGGAATATGCATAAAGTAACATGTAATTCCCGTTGACCTGAAATGAGGAATAGGCATAAAATAACTTGTTAGAGCATTGTTGTATTCAAGATTTACTGTAAAGTCAATGTACTGTATGAGTCTATCAGTATTGTGAATGCCTTTATACCTTGTATGTCATGGGTATAAATAGGCTTGTCTAGTTCATTTGTTAAAAAGCTTTTGGTAATCTTTTAGAATTTTTTTTGTAATCCTTTGAGATCAATACATGGATGACATATTTGCTCTCTAGATTCTCTCTCACTACATTCATATCTTATTGCTAGAGATCTGGGATTTCACAATTGGTATCAGAGCTAAACAGAAGATTCAAGCAGATCGAAGACCAAATTGAAGATTTTTTACACTAAAGCTGAAGAATTCGGATTGGGTGTTCACCACTATTCATCACTGTTCATCAAGAATTCTAACCCTTCTTCATTTACTATTCATACAGATTTCATCTTTTCTTTAATTTTTGATCTTTTGGATTGATTCTTGACATCATTGCACTCGGATTTGATTCCTGAACATCTTTAATTCTTGGATCAACACCAAAATCTGCACAGAATTTGCAGATCTGATCATTTTATATCATTTTTGTTCGAAAACTTTTTCTACTATTTTTGGATCAAAATTCGATTAAATTGATCGAATTAGGATTTGTGATTAACTAAGAAAGTGTGTGGAATCAAATTTCGAACAAATCTGTGCAAATTTCATATCAATTGATCAAGAATTGAAAAAGTTATGGCTGATTTAGTGATTTTCGTGTTCGAAGTGCAGAATTCGGATCATTCTTGGTGAATTCGGATCATTCTTGGTGAATTCGGATCATTCAAAGAAGAATTCAGAGTGTTCTTGGAAATACAAGTGTAGAATTCGACTCAAGAAGGATTCGAATTGATTGAATTCGAACCCAGCTAGATTCGAATTGAGGAGAATTCGAACCGTGTTAGATTCGAATTGAGGAGAATTCGAACTGTGTTAAATTCGAATTGAGTTGATTAAATTTTCCAAGTGTTGAATTCGAACCCTTAAGCATCCGAATTCATAGAATTCGAACCCTTAAGCATCCGAATTCATAGAATTCGAACCCTTAAGCATCCGAATTCATTGAATTCGAACCCTTAAGCATCCGAATTCATTGAATTCGAACCAAGTTAAGTCCGAATTGAGTGAATTCGAACCCTTCAGCATCCGAATTCATTGAATTCGAACCCTTCTTCATCCGAATTCGTTGAATTCGAACCCTTACTCATCCGAATTCTTGTGAATTTAAAAAAAAAAAAAAGTTTTTTGAGAAATTTTTTTATCCCGAAATTTTTTCTATAGTGTATTTCATACACTGTAAGAGCTTTTCAAGAAAATTTTTTATATATTTTTTTTGTGTATTTTCATACACTGTCTGCTTGATCTTCTGAACGATCAATTTCTAGCAATATTCAAAATGGTTTTACAACAAGTTATTGTTAAAAGCAGTGGTGAAGATTTGAAGCAAACTCTGAAAAAGGAGATTCCTCCAATTGCAAAAGTTTTTGTTAAACCAAATGTAAAGTTGCAACAAGTCATTATAACAGAAACATCTGTTAATTCACATGTATCTGTTAAACCAAATAATGAAGTGTTGCAACAAGTCATAATAACAAAAACACCTCCAAAGCCACTTGAAAAAGCTAAGGCAAATAATGGAATTTTGCAACAAGTTATTTTATCAGAAACATCTCCTATATCAGAAACTCCTGTTAAAGATAATGCTTCAAATTCTTCAACTCCTATTTTAAATAAAGCATTGGAAGAAGAAAATGTTAATCTGAAAAGACAAATTTTAGACATTTCTTCTTCAAATGCTAAACTTACTAAAAGAATAACTGATCTTGAAGTTTATATTGCAGGTCTTGAAACAAAGAAAGACAAAGACAACTCAAGTCTGCACGATCAAATCGAGAAACTTCAAGAGAAAGTAACAGCTCTTAAAAAGGAAAATGCTGATCTGAAGAGCATTGAAGACAGGAGAGAGAAGATTCTTAAAGAAAAGGAAATAATTGAACTTAATTGTATAAAACTTTCAAAACAAGTTTCTGACTTTGAGAAAGTTTTATTTTTAGAAAAAGACAAGCTCGAAAAAGAAAGAGCTAAATTTGAAACTGAACAAAATTTTTTGAGATTAAAAGTTCTGAACTTTCCATGAAAATCTCTGAATTAGAAAATCTTTTGGAAAAGGAAAGAAAAGATTTCACGGAAAAGAAAAATCTCTTTGAAAAGGAAAGTAAAACCCTTAAAAAGAAAAATATGGAAATTTTCAAAGAGATTACTGATAAAAGAAGGTTTTTGGAAAAAGATTTTGAATCGGAACGTGTATATTTTGAAGATGTGATTCTTAATCTTACCAAAAGATTATCTGGTTTATCAGCTGATATTATGAAGAATCAGTTGATCAAATCTGATCTCCAAAAGAAATTTGATCTAATTTCTAAAGAGAAAAATGTTTTAATAAACAAAGTCAAAGAACTTGAAGACGTCATTTTTAAATTTGATGTCTCAAAGCAGGCCAGTCATAATTCTATCTTTCAGACTCCATTTGTTGATTCAAATGATTCTGAATGTTCTTTTAAAACTGCTTCAAGTTCAAGTTTTAAAAACATTCATTCTAAACAATTTAATAGATCAACAGATTTCTCAAAAGGTCAGATTCGTTCTTCTAATCTTTTCTATAATCCTCTGTTTGATAAATCGGATGATATTCTTAAAGTGCCTAAAATTAATACTTCCAAATCTGAAGAAGTTCCAGTCTTCAAGAGGGTGAAGATGGAATGGAGAATCAAAGGCACAACAGTTCCAAAGAAAGAAGTGCCAAAATCATCTGTATCCACATCAAATGCAAAGAAAAACAATACGCCAAAAGGTAAATCTTATGCTAAACCTAATCCTATTCATTATGTAAATCATCTGATTAGGTTGGCACATAAGAAAATCTGTTGTTCTTACTGTGGATCAAATGACTTTGTGCATAAAGATTATACTTCTTATTGGTATGGTTCTTACAGTATTCCTTGTAAGAAATCTACACCTAACCCACTAGGACCCAAATGCCATTGGGTACCAAAATCTGCTTAATCTGTTTTGCAGGTTCTTCATGTGTTGTACTGAATTGTAGATACATACCACACACATGACTGAAAACAGAAGAGAAGCGGCGTATTTTTTGAAAAATATTTGTACCATTAAGGGGGAGACAAATATCAATGGCTTTTGAACATATCAGTTCAAAACCCGTGCTTCAACGACAATGGTTTCTAAACATATCAGTTTAGGACCCGTACTTCAATGTTTTTGGCTTTTGAACATATCAGTTCAAAACCCGTGCTTCAACGACTATGGCTTCTGAACAACTCAGTTCAGGACCCGTACTTTAAAGACTAAGACTTCTAAACAAATCAGTTTAGAACTCACACTTCTCAGGTAATATCCTTAACTGCTATATATTTTTGTTTCAAGGAACAAGTGGCAAAAGGTAACATTGGATTATATTTGTTTCTACTGATTTGAAAACTTGAAACTTTACAAATTTAATTCAATAAGATGAAATTTTCAATTTTCATTCAATGAATTAAATGTGTGCTAAAGGATGATTTCACAAGAAACTTTGTACTATCTGAGTTAGATTTGTTTCAACTCTCACCTCTAAAATAAATCGAAAGGTCAGCAAAACATGAATGAAATTATGCTGAATGCTCAAAGTTATGTGAATCTGGATATATATAGAATATAATGCTCAAAAAGCCTATATGTCAGAATGATGGATGGAAATGAAAATATGGGCAAAGCACTATATTTTAGAACCAAGTGATTGAGATAAAATTGTTGCACTATCATTTAGTTTGAAAGTTTGTGCCTGTGGCCTTTCTGGTTTGGGAGAGTAAGTCCTAAGGGGTGCTCGACACCTAGTCCCTAAGATCAACTGGTCTGGGATCGGCTAACCCAAATCCTGCAATAGAACCAGATAGAAAGCCATGTTCTACTGGTACAAATGGGTTTAAGATATATCGATGTGGCCTTTCTGGTTTGGGAAATTAAGTTCTAAGGGGTGCTCGTCACCTAGCACCTAAGGCCAACTGGTCTGGGATCTGCTAACCCAAATCCTGCTATAGAACCAGATAGAAAGTCATGTTTAACGGTGTATCTTATTCTTACTAAACTTTTTGATCAAAAGATGCCAATGAGCACAAAATCAAAGGATGCCAATGAGCACAGAATCAAAAGATGCCAATGAGCACAAAATCAAAAGATGTCAATGTGCACAAAATCAAAAGATGCCAATGAGCACACATCTCTTGAAACTTGGGAAAATACAAAGTCGCGATAAACCCGTAAATTTGTGAAAATTCTGATTTTGGACAAATAGTGTGAGTAGAGCAAAATATTCTTATATGTTTTAGAATTGCATATGCTTGAAGCTAATCATATTTCGCATGCTAGCACACCAAATAGATTTAATAAAGGGTTTGAAACTGAACATTTTTAACTTGATATACAATGATGACTTGTCTTGCATCCAAACACATGCATTTGATTTCATTTGATTGAAAAATCTATTAAATTTCATAAAGTTGAATTTCTTTTGTAAAGTTTTCAAATGATCAAATGTTTGTAGTTATAAAATAAAATTCAATGAATGTTATTTTCCTTGTGTAAATTTGTTTTAAAATTTGTGCTACAATTTCAAATATTGTACGTTATTGAAATATATGCATACTTTCAGGGGGAGAAAATAAATTGCTCCAGAATTCTTACTTTGAGGGGGAGCAAGGTTATTCTCTAAGGAGGAGATTGTTAGCAATACTCAAAGACACGACTGAAATTGAAAATGGTTTTCGATGCTCACCATCATCGAAAAAGGGGGAGAAAAGTTTAATTTCAATTTCATGTCAAAGAATTTTCAAATCAAAGATATTTCAAGTCAAAGATTCGTGAACAAAGACAGAAGATTGGGGAGAAGGATCATGTGAAGTCCAAATGTTGCTGAATTTGGTTATCTTAGTTCTGAGTGGTTCTCGGAATGCGCTTACACCTAAAAGTTCAACAATGTGGATGGTTTCACATATTTCTGATCCAAACTCTAATCGTTTCTGATTTATCTTGTTCCGAATTGATGGTTCTATATAAAGATATGAAATCCATGTTCAAGACTTGAAGACAATCTGTTGAAGATTGTATTGAAGAAGGTTGATTTTTCAAAGAAAAAGACAATGACTTTTCATGTTTGTCTGAAGATTCTTCAAAGCTGAGTTCTTAAAGAGTGTCAAAGCATATAGTTCACCGTGAACTAGTGGAGATAAAGCTATTTGAAGTTGGTTTGATAGAGTTTCTGTTTGAGAAGATTGACTTTACAAAGAGCTGAAGACTGCTGTCATATTTTTTTAAATCTTGAATCCAAAGGGGGAGATTGTTAGAGCATTGTTGTATTCAAGATTTACTGTAAAGTCAATGTACTGTATGAGTCTATACAGTATTGTGAATGCCTTTATACCTTGTATGTCATGGGTATAAATAGGCTTGTCTAGTTCATTTGTTAAAAAGCTTTTGGTAATCTTTTAGAAATTTTTTTGTAATCCTTTGAGATCAATACATGGATGACATATTTGCTCTCTAGATTCTCTCTCACTACATTCATATCTTATTGCTAGAGATCTGGGATTTCACATAACTTGTAATTCCTATTTCGTAAGGTGATGAGAAATGAGGAATAGGCATAAAGTCAATTGTAATTCCCATTTCGTGTTATGAGTAGAAATCTGGGAATAGGCATAAAGTAAATTGTAATTCCTGATTTCTATGGGAAGATAAGAGATATGCATAAAGTAAATTGTAATCTCTACTTCCACTCCAAGAAATAGGCATAAAGTAAACTGTAATTTCTTGGACATGAGCGATAATCTAGAATCTGTAATGATTCATAGTAGGCTCACGAATGTGATGATATGACTTTCTGAATGTTAGTTATACTCATGGAATTGGGTATGTTCCCGTCATGGTAAGATATGTAGAC
The DNA here is from genome assembly GCA_033807775.1 of Saussurea involucrata. Taxonomy (NCBI): domain Eukaryota; kingdom Viridiplantae; phylum Streptophyta; class Magnoliopsida; order Asterales; family Asteraceae; genus Saussurea; species Saussurea involucrata. The sequence continues at coordinate 58,667,892 of CM066314.1, read as the reverse complement.
GTACGGTAAGTACGATGGCAAACCAGGTTTGATTATACGCTTTGATTACTTGAGTTTCCAAAGCTGCTAAAGTTTTAATTTGAAAATGGATGTTTCACTAGGCGTAAGCCTAATCGTTTCAAATTAAATTTTCTTACCAGGTACGAGCTCGGGGAAGTAACGGGAAGAGGGACGAGTGTTTTGGTATTCGACTTTTGGTGCTAAGTGGAGAAGTTAACTTATGCGAGGATGCTTTTGATGAACGACTTAGACAACCAATTTAATGTAATCGTAGTTGTCAGGATTAGATTAATAGGTTGTTTTGATGATTCAAAATGTGTATATGAACCCTCATAGTTAATTATCCGCTTATGTATAAAAGTTTGGATGAAATTATGATTAACTCTGATAAATTTTAAGGTTTAAATTTGCCCTGGTTTTTAGGGTGTTACAATATGGTATCAGAACTGTAGTTTAAGTGAACTAGGTATAATTATGAGATACCTAGACTTAAGCTGAGGTGAATTAAGTTATGATTTGTGAGATATGGGTAGAAGCACTAAGACGGGATAGTCTTAGAGTCGACGGAAAATACGTGAATTAAGCATTGTAACGATGGTAACGAGGATTCTCATGTATAGTATGTTCACAATTTCAATTAGCTATTGTCATTATGAATATATTGTTACACAAGCATTCTTGTTTCTAAATTGTTACAGTGACTAATGAACGTTAAAGTACGTTTCTTGTGTATTGGGTAAGTATAACCATTCCTTATGGTTATCTCTTTGTGCTATATTAGAATACGATGGTGAACACACCGAACAGATCCCCTAATTCTTCGGAAGATAGGGCAGTAAATGATTGGGTGGTGGAGAAGCAACCTGAAATGGGTGGAAAGCACGAAAGTCCACCGAGGCCACCTTTAATAGGAGGAGTAGAAAGTCAAGTGCAAAGAATGAGTGCCGGTACCTCTAACCCGGTAATAACCGAGTCTACGATGGAATCTCGCATGATGGAAAATATGATGCGAGTGATGAATATAACACTGGCACAACAATCAGAGATGTTCATGAAAGCGTTAGATAACAGAAGTACTGAGTCACGATGACCGGAGACAAGTACTGGTGTAGTAACTCCACCTCGTATTTCGGTAGTGAATGTTAACCGGAGAGTGGAGATAGTTTGCTCTTATAAAACGTTTCTGAGTTGTAAACCACCGGAGTTTGCTGGAGCAGATAATCCGGTAGCATGCATGAACTGGCTTAGAGAAATGGAACAGGCTTTTCGAGCTTGTGAATGCGACGAGGAATCGAAGGTCAGGTTCGGCTCTCAAATGTTATGAGGCAACGCTTTAACCTGGTGGAATATCGTAACGTCGACCGTGAGAGCTCCGGTTTTGGCTGCCATTACGTGGGAGTCGTTTAAGAAAAAGATTCTAGAAGAATATTGCAATGAAAATGAAATGGATAGAATCGAAGAAGAGTTCTGAACTTTTAAGAAGGGCACTTCGTCTGTTCGAGAGTACACTCGATTATTCATGGAAAAGTTGAATTTGGTGGGGCATGTGGCTCCAACTAAGAAGGAGAAGATTAAAGCCTATCTGAAGGGCTTACCGGCCGACATGATGTCTCGAGTTCGATACTCTAAAGCCTCGACTTTGAGGGAGACGATCGAAGAAGCTAAAGTAATAGAAGAGGTTTATGCCAAAGATAAGGAAGAAAAGACACAAGGAGGAGAGAAACAAAAATGGGAAGGCCGGTCGGAGTCTTTTCAGAAATCTAAATCGTTTGGCAAGAATGTTCGTTACGAGTCTCGTCGAGAACCAAACTGGTGCCAGAAGTTCCGAAGTAAGCATTTTGGCCCGTGTCGGGTGGTGGGAAGTGAATGTTTCAAATGTGGAAACCCTGGTCATCAAGCGGCAAGCTGTCCTATTCAAGGGTTGATCTGTTTCGAGTGTAAACAACCTGGTCACTTCCGAAGAGACTATACAAAGCTGAGGAAGGACGGAGATCAGGGAAAGAAGCCAAATACTCCTAAGCCAACGGGTCGGGCATTTCATATGACGGTTGATGTGGCAAAGGAATCCAAAGATGTTGTTTCTGGTACATTTCTAGTTAATTCTATTCCCGCACGGATATTATTTGATTGTGGCGCCAATCTGTCGTTTGTATCAAAGTCATTTTATCAAAAGTTAGTTATGCCTGTCACTACCTTGGAAGATGCCTTAGTAGTCGAGATAGCTAACGGATGTCAAGTTTTAGTCCGTGAAAGATTTGAGTGTTGTCTGATTATGATAGAGGAAAAGAAATTTCCGATTGACTTGATGTAGTTGTGGGTATGGATTGGCTGACAACCAATCAGGCAAAAATTTTATGTGCTAAGAAATTAATTCGGATTCCTATGCCTGACAATGATGATGTATTCATCTTTAGGGAGAAGAGAAAAGGGGAAGTTTCGCTAATTTCTGTTGCAAAGGCGTGTA